>PVJD01019132.1:0-12555 GCA_004026545.1 Mormoops blainvillei | reverse complement strand
CACAAAAGGCCGCCCCCACCCTCGCCCTCGGGCCCGTCGGGCTGGTGCTGAGTGACAGGCCGAGCCAGCGGGGACCAAGCCAGCGCGGGGCTGGGCTCCTCCAGGCGGCGGCGGGCAGGTCCCCGGGGAGGAGTGCCCGTTATTATTCACGTGCGAGAGACGCTCGAGGCTGCGGGTGGGGCGGGGCGGCCGCAGGGCCCCGGGTTCTGCCCAGGAGCTCGGGCAACCCTGTGGTCTGGACTGGGACTGGGGGCTCAGCCACACTAATCCCCGGTGTCAGGGGTCTAGCTGCGCTGGTGCCCAGGTCCCGAGGGGGTGTGACCGAGACTTCCAGCCCAGAGAGCCCCACGCACGGTGGCCGTCTGCTGACCTCCGGGGTGGGGGCGCTGGCTGTGCCAGCCTGGCAGCTGACAGCCCGAGGGCGCCCTCCGCAGTCCCGGCCAGGGAGCGGAGGGGCCTCTGTCCCCTGGGCCTCTCAGGGCACAGCACCGTGGCTTTGATGACACTGTAGCCCCAGAAGTCCTGCCAGGCCCTGCAGTCTGCCCGTGCCCTGCTCATATTTCAGGCGCAGAGAACTCTGGGCACGCGTGCACGGGGCTCGCTGCCTTCCTGGCTGAACGTTCTTTAGAGGAGGTGGTCACTGAGGCTCAGCTCTGGGTGCCGTCCCCCCAGGACTCCTGGGGCCAGGCCAGTGACACAAAAAGCCCTGCCGCCTGTCACACGGGCCAAACCCCGACACCTGCCCAGCACGAGGCCCGGGGGGGCCCTGCCTCCCCACCGGGCACTCAAGTCTCTCCTCCGCCCCTCACAGCCTCCTGGCTGTGCAGCTGCACCCTGGCACGTGCTTCGGTCCCCCAGCCCCCAGCAGAGGCCCTGAGCTGGGTGGACGGTCACTGAGGCCTGAGGGGACTCCGAACTCGGATCCCTGAACCCTGTGACCCCAGGTGGGCCTGCTCAGCCCTGGCATGACGCTGCACGGAGACTTCTGGGCTGGTGGCAAGGAAGAGGGAGGCAGGTAGCCCACTGGCCAACAGCCCGGCGGAGGCGTCCTTCCCCGGCCCAGGCCGGGCATGCAGGGGGCCCCGGAGCACCAGGGGCCCCGCTGCTGGGGTCTCCTCTGAGCAGGAATGTTCTCCAGGATGGCCTGACAGCCCCCTGAAAGTCGCGCCTCAGTGACAGCTGTGCGGGGGCTGGGGACACCCTGTAGCCTCCAGCCCGGGCCACACCCTGCTGGTCACTGGTCCAGGCCAAAGGACAAGCCAGCCCCTGCCCCAGGCAGGGCAGCCGGCTCAAGCCACCAGCATCCCAGGCGCGGGCCCCCTTACGCTCCCAAATGCCAGCGTCTGCCCACCCCTCCCCACACCTGGTTTAGAACTACCGACCCCACCAAGCGCAAAACAGGCCAAGACATGGAAAGAGGCCTCGGCAACTTTATTTTCATGTCAACTTTGACTCCCCGCCACTTGAACGGGCCGGCCTCGGGGCCCAGGCCAGCACCCCGCCCCCTCCTGCCCCACCTCGGACCAGTCAATGCCCTCCCTGGTGGGGCCGCGCAGCAGATCACCCGCAGGCCAAAGCAGGCTGGCTCAGGCTTCTGGCCCCTCCCACTGCTTCCAGCTCCTTCCAGCCGGTCCTCGGGCCTTGGCTGGCCCGCTGGCTGCGCCAGGAGTGCGGGGTAGCAGTGCCTCGCCCCAGGCCCGGGCGGGGTGGAGAGGGAGCCAGGCGGCAGCCTGGGGCGGGGCAGGGTCTCATCCCAGAGGCCTGGCCCGGGTCGCCAGCCCCCCAAGGCCTGGGCCGGGGCAGGACCCCAGTGGGGGTGTCCCGGAGTGTACGACCGATGGCCACCGAGCTGCACTGGGTCTTCCAAGTGTGAAAGGGACCCAAGTGCGACAGGGCCCTCCATCAGACGGACAGGCAGGTGCGTGGACAGGCAGACTGGTGGCCTTCTGACACCAGGGAAGGGAAGCCCCAGACTGACCCCGTCTATGGGGCCAGCAGCCCGGAAAGCCGGTCAGAGCGTGCAAGTGGGAGTGTGGGGGGGTGTGCGCGGGCGGGGCGGCCGGGAGGGTGGGCGGCCCCTCCTCCCACGCACTTTCCTTTCCTGCCGGCGGGCCGGTGGGCTACAGCTTGGTGGCCTCAGCCAGGCCCACACGGTTCTCCTCGCGGTCGAACACAGTGTAGTAGCGGCCGATGAAGACGTCACCCAGGATCCAGAGCGGCCCCGCGGGTGGGGGGATGTCCATGCCCATGAAGCCACTGAGGCAGATGCTCTTGCCGCCCTGCGACACCTGGGATCGCCAGAGTGTCACCGTCTGGCAGCCCGGCCTGCCGCCCAGCCCGCGCCCGGCCCCCGCCTCCTGTCCATCCCCGCCCAACCCGCCCCACCTTGAGCGTGTAGTCCTCGGCGCTGAGCTTGTAGTCTTTGCTCCCCAGCTTCAGGGTGACCTCGGGCAGGCTGGACACCTTCTCACAGGGGATCATATACTGAGAGCAGAGAGTGCAGTGTGTCAGGGACAGCAGCCCGGGGCGTCCCCGCCCCGCACCGCACCCCGCCCGGCCGGCCCGCACACCTCTCCCTGGATGAGTGGCACAGCGCCGATGGCCTTCTGCAGCTCCCGCACCTCCTCCACGGGGCCCACGAGCAGGGAGGTGCCCGTGTCCACAATGGCCTCGCAGCCCTCCTTGCACAGGGTCAGGCTGCTGCCCACGGTCACCCTGCAGGGGCAGCGGCGTGAGGTCCCCGGGGCTCCAGGGGCCCCCGCTGCGCCCGACTGGCCGCGCGCCCCTCCTCCTCCTCAGGACTTGGCCGTGAGTGGAGTCGGGTGCCAGGGCCCACAGGCTGAGTGGGTTCCCGGCCCCTGCACAGCCGTGGGGAGAAGAGGGCACCAGGGGGTGACGAGGGGCACCCAGGGCCACGGGGTACAGGGTCCAGGCCCATCCCACTGCCACCCCCCCATCCGGACGCCTCCCAGGGCCCACGGGCCCGCCAACTGGGCAGCGGACGAGGGCCCCAGCCCAGCGCTCACCCGTCCATGTGCACCTGCCAGTAGGCCTTGCGGGTGACATTGAGGTAGGCAATGGGGCCCTTGTAGTACTTGGAGTCGGTGCCCCCCAGCATCAGCTCGCCCCCTGGCTGCGCGCTAGGGTCCCTGGGAGGACAGACAGAGAGGGGGAGTCAGCCCCTGCCCACCTGAGGTCCTGCCAGAGCACCTGGTGGGACAGTTGCAGGATGGGGCCGGGGGTCAGAGGTCGGGGTGGGCGAGGCCATCTCCGAGGGCCTGCAAGAGCAGTGGTCTGCTGGGGCCCAGAGAGGTGGGAGGATCTGGGAGAGGCACAGAAGGGCTGGGACCCCCAGGAGAGGGGCTCAGATCCGGCAACCAGCAGGGGGCGCTGTGCCCGGGCTTCAGGGCCTACGGGCCTGCCGGCTTAGGACAGCCAGGGCCAGACCAGCAGCCACAAGGGCAGAGGAGTGCTGGGAGCCCGGGGGGTGGGGGTGGGGGGGACCCAGGCGGGCTTCCGGGAGGAGGCGCGCCAGGCAACCTGAGATCGAGTTGAGCCGGCTCGTTCCTGGCCCCGGGCTCACAGCCTTGTGCCCCCTGGGCGTCAGCAACCCAGGGCCCGCCCCTGCCCATCACCAGACCCGGCTCTGGCTCCGGCAGAAGCAAGACCGCAGACCAGGACTCTGCGCACAGGGCCAGAGCACAGCCCTGGGGAGGCGCAGCCTTCTCTGGGGGCTGCCGGTCGGTCGCTCCCTGGAACGGCCACTGTGCCTGCCGCCAGCCAGTCGTCGGGGGCTGTGGCCCAGGGCCCACAGAGGGACACAGGGTTGCTGCAGCCCAACCCGCGCCCCGCTTCACCCCTGCACTGCAGTGGGCCTGGGCTGGGAGGCTCGGCCCGGGCCACCCACCTGTTCAGGTAGAAAGAGAAGACGTTCTTGTCCACCAGCTTCTGCTGCATCAGGTTATCGAAGACGGGCACCACGTTGCTGACGGAGATGCGGGGGTAGGCCATGCCCAGGATGCCGTCGAACTTGGCTGCGATGAACGTGATGCCAGGCTGCTTGGTGGCCTCCCCGAAGACCTGCCTCTCCACCTTGACGCCCGAGCCCGACGACGCAGAGTTACAGGGCACCTGCGGACCGTGGGGGTCAGCGGGCTGGCCCCACAGACCAGTGCGCCCAGCCCTGGGCCCTGGAAGGCTGTCTCAGCCTGGTCACTGCCCATCGCCTGGCACGTGGGTCCCACAGGGGCAGGGGTTGGAAGGAAGGACTGGTCCCACGGTGGGGGGTGGGCTGGGGGGCGCCGAGGGAGGCCTCTTCTCAGCCTCAGCCCCCCCACCCAATCTGGACACTCGGACCCCACGCCCCAACCCCTCGGGCCACACCCCCCTCCCCCACCGGGCTGAGGCTGCAGGCAGCACAGGATGTGGGGCAAACGGCCGTGTGCGGTGACACTCGAGGTGGGGGACTGGGCCACATCCTGCTTTGAGCCCAGAGGGAAGTGGGGGGAGGGCTCAGCACAGGCACAGGCTGCGGGGAAGCGGTCCACAGAGTGCGGGGGGGGGGGGCCCTCAAGCTGGCGCAGGTGCAGGTCCCCTGTGCTCGGCGGGGGGGGGGGCTCACTGCCTTCCTGCGTCTCCAGGGGCTGTGGCAGGGAGGGCCCATCGCCCCCCACCCCGGTTCCTCGTCCCCCCAGAGCTCCGGGGCCAGGCCCCACGTCAGCTCCACGGCCAGAAACCGCCCGGGGCCTGCTGACCCCTCCTTGAGCAGGGAGCAGGTCCTGCACTCGGCCCTGGAGACACTCCGCTGCAGGCGGGGCCCCGAGGGCCGCCCCGGCCCGTCTCCTGTCCCCCCAGTGTCCTCTGTAGATGACTCTCTGCCTCCCCAGTGACAGGGACATCCCCTACACGGCCAGCCCCAAACATCCGGCTGGCGCCAGTCCTCCCACCTGCCCACCGCCCGGGGCTTGAGTGCAGCCTCCCCAAGCCCCGGTAATCACTCCACCGGTCCAGGTCCCAGGCCTGCGCCCATGGCCTGGGTACCAGCGACAGCTAGGTGTCGAGACCCCCGCCGTGCCAGCGGCTCCTCTCCCCGCCCAGCCTGCTGTGTGGCTTCCACACCCGCTGTCCCTGCGCTGCTGAGCACCCAGGGCCCTGCCTCCCCTCCAGCCCCCGCCCCTGCTCTGCTGGCTGGGGCTGGCTGTCCGAGCTCAACAGCCCCTCCAGGGAGCGAGCCAAGCCTGCCCTGGGTTGGGGCTGGGACCCCCGAGCCCTCTTGCCCTGCCACACGCAGAGGGAGACTCCCCGCCACGGTGAGTGCCACGCGGGGAACGGACTCACCGACACGGTGTCCTGGCTCAGGTACCCAGAGAGACTGCCCGAGCCATAGTGGATGTCAAAGGACGTGCCGTTCTTCACGTACGTGCTGGACTTCCCACTGTTGTATTTGTGGTGGATCCCTGCACACGGGGGCCCGTCAGCCCGCTGCCCACGCGGCCTCTGACCTTCGGCCCCCACACCGCAATCCGCCCGCCCGCCCGCCCGGAGCCCGGGGCAGCGGGCTGACGCCCCAGCCATGGTCTCAGCCCTGTGGGTAGCCAACCCAAGGCTCACTCCATCCTTGGCCCCCCAGTCTGGCCCGATGAGGAACCAGGCTGGCAGGAAGCTCGGGGCCAGGCCTGTCTGGCATGACCCCGAGCTGGGAGCGGCATGTCGCCCGAGGAGGGCCTGTGGCTGCCCGCCTTCCCCACGTCCAGCCCATGACTGCATCCCAGGACTGAAGGGCACGGGCGGGCAGCAGCCCCCAGCACCTCAGGGAGAGCGGGTGCACGCATGTGAGAAGGTTGAGGGCTGTGCACCCTGTCCCCAGGGCCCTGACCTCCCTGCCTGCTCCTCAGCCCGGGGCAGTGAGGAGCAGGGTGGGCCCCTCGGCCTC
Organism: Mormoops blainvillei; assembly: GCA_004026545.1. NCBI lineage: Eukaryota > Metazoa > Chordata > Mammalia > Chiroptera > Mormoopidae > Mormoops > Mormoops blainvillei. The sequence goes on along the minus strand of PVJD01019132.1, from coordinate 6,623 downwards.
GTTCCCTCCCTGGGGCACGACTTACAGCAGGCGAAGTCCAGCAGTTTGCAGTGGATGGAAGGGACCCACAGGTTGGAAGAGCCGGTGTCGAAGACGACGGTGAAACACTGGGGCGGCGTCCCGATGCCAATCTCCCCGTAGTACTGGGCCTGGAGGGGGGCAGGGTCCTTCAGGGCCAGGGGACAGGCGCCAGGTGGGGGGACACCCAGGGTCCAGAGCTGTGGTCGGGTTGTCCACCCCCCCACCCCGCCACCCCAACCCCTGCCTGGCCGGAACGAGCATAGAGAAGCACCGCTCCAATTTGAAACGTGAAACCAGGAGTCCAGTCACAGTCAGGACCAGCTCCACCTGCCCCCTGAGATTCAGATGGGAAGGGTCTGCAGTCCAGGGGTCCAGGCCCCCAGGGTGGGGGCCCACTCAGGGCCCGAGTCTGGGGCCTCAGTTCCCAGCCTATCCCTGCCCCGAGGGGCCAAGCCTGGAGGGCTCCCAGGGAGGGGCTCTGGTGGCCGAGAGCAAAGGCACGTCCTGGAGGCTGAAGCCCCAGAGGTTCCAGGCCCTCTGCTGTCCCCACCCCGGGCCGCAGGGCCCCATCTGCACACATGGGTGCTCCAGTGAGCGTGAGGGGACATGCGCCCCTCAGGGTCTCACAGGGAAGCCCCACCTTTGGTCTCTTGTAGGTCAGAGAATACGGGCGTTCCTGGGCATGGCGTCGCCTGGGCCCTGCCTGCCTAGGCATCCCCTTCCCCAGGGGAAGGAGCCTGGGAACTGGTTGCCATGGCAGTCTGCCAGCAGTCCCGCTGGGCCATCTCTCCCCACCACTTAGTTCCAGGGGCACCAGCAGCCGCTGAGTCACGACCCAACAGAAGTGTCCGGATTCAGGGCTGGGGGATGACTCAGCAAATACCCGAGTGTGTGGGAACGGAGGACAAACAGGAACTGGTCAGCTGGCCCCCCTCCACTGGCCCGGTCACATGCCTGGGAGGCCCCGGCTTCCTGGCACAGCCGGGGCCCCGGCCAGCCAGGACAGAAGGCACGGTTACCTGTCTCAGGCCCAGGTGGACCAGAGGCTGCAGGGCAGCGGGAGCCTGGCTCCCCAAGGTTCCGGGGTGGGGCCGGAGGGAACGCCTCTGGGCCCAGCCTGCTGTGTGGCTTCCAGAACGCTCCACCTCTGAGCCTCCATCCCAGCCCAAGAGCAGAGGCTCAGGTGGGGTCATGGGTGGCTCCAGGCCTTCCAGCAGGATGGGCAGGGACGCAAGCCCCAAGGTAGTTAGTGACACCCCAGCAGGCAGGACCACATACCCAGTCTCAAGGACCCCAGGGCCCCACCTTCTCTGGAGGAGCAAGCCTGTGTCTGATTCCCGGCTTCTCCACGCCCAGCCGGTGGCCCTGGGCCCAGCTCTCTTGTCTGCAGCAGGTGATGCTGTCCCCACTCCCCATGAGCTGGCCTCAAGGAGGAGGCCCCTGCCCACCTCTGAGCTATGGTTGGTGGCCCACAGGGGTGGATGATGTCGTGGAGGTGCCAAGGCTACCCCAAGCGCGCGTCCTGTCAGGGGTCAGGGGAACCTGGGGTTGTGCAGACCCCAGAGGAGGTGACGGCCCTCCCTTGGGCAGGGGCGTGGCCAGCAAAGCTCCGCCCCCACAGTGCAGGCACCTGCTGCATGCTCCCAGCAGGTACCAGTGCTTGGGGTCAGCCCTGACCGGGTCCCACGTGGGCCCCCCAGCCCCACACTCACGTCCATGTAGTTCCTGAGCATCTCAGGGACGGGACCCCCGATCAAGGTGGGCTCCCCTTGGGAGTATTTTGAAATGGGGCCCTTGGCGATCAGGTGTTCCACGGGGCCTGCCACCTCTGACATGGTCCGGCGGATGGACGTGAACTTGTGCAGCGGGATTCTGTCAAGAGGAGGGATCGGGGCTCCTTAGGGCAGGGCTTGCCTCTGCGCCTCTCCCTGCCCCTGCCCCTGCCCCTCCAGACCCTCCGCTGGCACACCCAAGCATCTCAGCCGGGGGCGGATGGCTCTGCCCCTCCGCCGCCGCCTCAGCACCAGGTGCTTCAAAGACCCCCGCCCCTTCCCCTGCCGTCTTCGTCTTCAGTTCCCATTCTGGTCTCCTCTGTGACAGTGGCTGGTGGGGTCTATTGGGCATCAGTGGCCACCTGTCACCCCTATTCAAAGCCTTCGGAGGCCCACCCACCTGGCCCTCTGGCCACACCCCCACACAGACCTGCAGCTGACAAGGTCCCAAGCCCCTGCCTGTCCTCCTCCGGGGTGGCCGCCTCCTGGCATCAAACTGGATGTCAATGTCACTCTTTCCGGGGAGCCCTCCTTGGCCCCCCTCAGTCACCCTTCACGTCACCCCGTCTCCTTCCGTCAGCTGACCTGTCGTTCTCCTCCCCACAAGACAAGCCCCAGAGGACCTGACAGCACCTGGGAGCACGCTCTGTGCCTGCCCACCGCCACGCACGCCCCGCGGCGCCCTGCGGGAGCGCCTGCCTCCCAGCACAGGCGCCCCTCAGAGAGCAGAGCGAGGGGTCCCCGGCTCCCGGGCCTGCGCTCCGCCGGCTCCCAGCCGTCCTGTGCACACGGCGGGCCAGGTGAACACAAGCGAGCAACGCTAACCACTGGGGCGAGAGACCTCCCGGCCCGGGGACTCGGGAGAGCGGGGCCCCCGCCTCTAGGAGCTGGGAGGTGTGGAGAGCCTGAGCTTCCTGCCTGGGGGGGAGGGACATGTCCCCAGGAACCAGGTCAACGGCAGCCATCAGTCCCCTGAGACCTGGGCGGTGTGAGGGGCGGTGGTTCAGCTGCTTGGCCCCCAGGAGCTCTAGGTGTCCCGTCCGCCCGGCAAACTGCTCTCCATCCCTCCAGGAGACGTCTGTGGGTGTGGCTGAGGCAGGACCAGGCCAGCAGCTGCTCCCCGACAACTGCTCCATTGGGGCTGCTCACCCCCAGGCTGCAGCCCACGCAGCGCAGCCCTGTGGCAGGGCCCAGCCCCACTGGGCCCCCAGCCAGCTCCACGGTCTCGGCACCTCACCCACCTGCCCACGGGCAGGCGGCCTACAGCAGAGGTGGAAGAATGTGGGCCCAGGCCTGGTACAAAGGCTCGCGAAGGGTGACTCCGCCAGCCAGGGGAGCCGGCGGCCTTGCAGGGTGAGGGGTCCAGCAGCTGGCTGGCACAGCACGGCACAGCCCTGGTCTGGGCCCGCCCCCGATAACCTCATCCGGCACAGGGGTGCGGGTCCCCAGGCCTGAGGGGAGCCTGGTCCACACGGGTCAGAGCCCCGGCCCCAGGCCTGAGGCCACCCACCCAGGCTCTCTCCTTAGGCTAACTCCCTTCTGTGGGCGTCTGGGCCTCCTCCTCCGGCTGCCGAGACTCTCCCAACCCCTGGCCTGCGATAAGATCCCGCGTGACGACCCGGGCGTGGCGGGGGGGAGGGGGGGACGACAAACCCCAGCCCCAAGCGGGAAAATGACTTGTCCAGGTTTGGAGGCCCCCAGGGCCAACACCCAAGATCTCCCAACTTGCACTCTTGGGCCCTAGGTACAAGGACCCCACCGCACCGGTCCTGGGGAGGCGGGGTCAGCCCGGAGCCACAGCCGCGCTCCCTCCTACCCCGACACCGACGGAGGAACGGGGTCGCCGGCTGGAGGTTCTTGAGCGAACCCTGCACTTGCGCAGCGGTCCCGCCCCGCCCCGCCCGAGGGGGGCCCTGCAGGCGGCCGCGCGGATCCCTGCTCGGGGGCTGCAGGGGCGCACAGCGCACGGAGGTCACTGGCGGCGCCCGGGGCCGGCGGACCTCACCTGACCAGCGCAGCGGCGGGCGCGGCCAGGAGGCCGAGGACGAGCAGCAGCAGGCGCGGGGGCTGCATGGCGGCGGTGGAGGCGTCGGGACCGGGCGGCCGGGTCAGAGACGATCGCCCAGAGGTCGCGCGTTTATAATCGGGATGACGGCGCAGCGGGGCCGGATCAGCTGACTGGCTTGTTTGCACCCGGGCCGGTCACGTGGGCCGTGGCCGGCGTGCGAGGGGCGGGCCCGGCCCGGGAAGGGGCGGGGCTATCGGAGGCCACGCCCCGGGCCTGCTGCAAGTGCTTCGCGCCGGGTCTGCACCTGGACACTCCCCCGCGCCCAGGCTCCCCGGCGACCGGCGTGGGCGCCCACATCCCCGGCGGGCACAGGCAGGCCCCCTGGCCTGAGCCGAAGGGTCCCGGTCCTGGACCCGTGGACGCCTGCAGTCGCGCGAGACCCGGAGCCGTAGTCCCTTCCCTCCGCAGGCTTGCGGGGCGTGCATGTATGGGGCCCCGAAGCCTCCCTTGGCTCCCAGGGCGCCCCGTGCCACCTCCCCCACTGCGCCTGCTGCTCCTCCACCAGCGCCCTCCGCGGGGCGCCCCGTGCCTCCCACTCCTCCTTTGCCCCGGGCATCTCCGGGTACCCTCACTGAAAGCTCCCGGTCCTCTCCGTCTCCCCTAACAAGTGTCCGTGACCTCCCCACTCATCCCCCGCCTGGCTCCCCACTTTCCACTTCCACCGAGCCACACCCGGCCTAGCCCTGGCCTGGCCCTGGCCTGGCTCCGGCCACTGGCAGGGCCTGGGAGAGTGAGCCCTCCACTGTCACCAGTGCTCGGCCTGCCGAGGCAACCGGACCACGGCTCTCCAGGGCCTGCCCACCCACCCCTTCCTGCCCCATTTGGCACTTGCTGTCTGGAGCTGAGTTCACTGTCGGAGGAGAGGGCCAGCTCCAGCGACCTCGCCCCGCCGCGCGCTGCCCCGCACCCCCCAGGCCCAGCCAGAGGGCCAGGCCCTAATCTCAAGGAGGAGAAGAGTTTGGAGAGACGGCTGTAGAGAAGGTCACGTCCAGAAGCATATTAAGTGGAGGAATGTGCTAGAAAGTGGCCGCGGTCACAGAGGCCCTTGGGAGGCTGGCAAGGTCGCTGGAGGGGGTGGGCAGAACAGGTGGTGGACACGGCTGGCGGAAGGGAGGGCAGAGGCTGCCGGTCAGGTCTGGCTGTGTCTGGCAGGGGCTGCTGCCGGGCAGGCTGAGGTCCTTGGCCTTTGCCCTGGGACAGCGGCTGAGAAGGGACGGCTGGTGGCCTGTAGGGTGGAGAGGCTCCGTCCCCCTGGGGAGACTGCCGGCCAGTCCATTTGGCGTGGAGCGGGGCCTGCTCCCCGTGCTGTCCCGGGGTGACCCGTACCCAGAGCAGTGTCTTCCATGCGTGGGGGGCACAAAGGGGCACTGACCCATGGGCTCAGGAGTCCCTCCGTGGTGGGCGGCACCTTGGGACTTGACTGTGGGGGCTGGGACTCGGGCTGGGCCCAGCCTCTACTTCCCGGCACCCAGGACAGCCCCGTCCCCTCGGCACGCAGCCTCCCGGGCCTGGGCTCTGTGTTCTCCAAGGAAGGCGTGGTTTCAGCCAGGCACCTAGGGCCTCTCTGCTGTTTCACAGGCCGAAGCCCCTCCAAGTCAGCCACCCCATCAGAGCCACTCATGGTGTGATTGGCCAGAAGGCCCCGGAGGGCCTGTCTCCGGTGCCCTGCTCAATGCGGGGCAGCGCCAGGAAGAGGTGCCCCTGGGGCCAAAGGCAGGCCTGGTGGGGACAGTGCCCCCAAATCAGACAGGCAGGTGTGGGGCCCAGGGCACGACTCCTGGCCTCTGGGTTGGGGCCAGGGTCTAGGGACTCCAGGATGACAGCCCAGGACCTGGTGGGGAGGGGCTGCCTGCTGAATCAGGGGGTGAGGGGGGCTGGAAGCCACTCCTCTTGCTCTCCCCTCGGACACCTGGTGGGCCGTCCTTCCCACAGTTAATTATGCAGCACCCACCATGGGCCCTGGGTGCTGGGACATCACGGGATCCACCCAGGGATCCCTCCCTCATGGAGGTCATGCTCCAGACCTGGAGACACACCACAGAAGCTTCTAGAAGGAGACAGGGGCTCAGGGGGAGCCCAGGGCAGTGGAAGGACACAGAGTGACAGGAAGGGGGTGTTGCAATGGGAGAAGCCTCATGTGATGGGGCCGCCAGCCCAGTAGAGGACAGTCAGCTGAGCGGAGCACAGGCGGGGCGGGGAGGATGAGGTCAGGGGTCAGAGAGGAGCCCGTGGAGGACCCTGAGAGGGTGAGCTGCGGGAGCTTGGTCAGTGGCACTGTGTGCTGGACGCTGGCCAGAACGGGAGCCTGGCTGGGGGGCAGGGGTGGCCAGGACTGGCTGCCCACGAGCTGCTGGGGAGCCGGCAGCTTTGGGCACATTTTGAGGCCCGGCCACTAGGATTCCCCGGTGGATGGGACAAATGGTGTGCAGTGGGGGGCCCACACTCACCAGGGGTCTGTCCAAACTGGCCAGAACGACGGTGTGTTATTGGCCAACACGCACGCAGGAGGAGGGACCTGGCAGGAAGGCTGGAGCCCTGCTTTGGGTGTGTCTCCGTGGAGAGGGCGCCCAGGGACGCACGGCGGCTGTGGACTGGCCGCAGCCGCTGGAGGTGGGGGGTTGAGGGCACAGAGGTGGGGGGTCTCCGTACGGGAGCTGAGAGAGGAACTTGAGCGTCCTCAACACTCAACAGCATTTAGTGACAAGCCTGGATCGAGCAAGGGTTGGGACCCCAGCTTGAGGGAGTTCGAGAGTGGGGGGGTG
>PVJD01019131.1:0-12528 GCA_004026545.1 Mormoops blainvillei | reverse complement strand
TCTAAGGAAGGGGATTCAGAAGTAGGGAAAGACGAATGTCGAAGCATCAAATCTCTTCGAGAAGTTTGCTTCCCTGAACGTCTCTCCTCCTCCTTGGAGTGCCCTTTCTGGCTCTGCTTAGCAGCCACCACCTTAAATAACCATATTGACTTTTCCTTCCCTTTACCAGCAAAATCCTCCAGGCCCTGTTGACAAAGCAAAGCACACGCTCTGCTCTTTCGAGTGCTCCTCAAATGCAGGGCACAGCGTCAGCATTTTGTGCTGGGTTTGCAGAGAAAGCAACTCGAGGGTCCTTTGCAGGTTACCTGTCCATTCCTGGCCAGTGTGGGCAAGTCAGGGTCATGCAAGTCAGGGACAGATGCAACTGACTCGGGGTCAGGACTTGAGGAGGTCTGTATGCTCTTTTTTCATGGTAAATAAGGGAATCAGAGGAAACTCCAGAGCTCTGGTTCATCTGCCTTTTCTCTTCGGACGTGCCTTGTGCTCCACACGCTCGCCCTGGCGGCTGCTGCCAGCTCTCGCCGAGACAGTGCCCAGGACACTAGATGCCACCTGGTGCTCTTCACCTCTGGGGAGTGACTCAGCCAGAGCCTAGATGTGGAGAAGGGGACGGCGTGGCCCAATGACATACTGTGAGGACCAATCCCAGTGGTCTGGCCTGATGCCTCCCCCTGCATGTTTGCTAGACACGCCTGCCCATTGAAGACTGTCCAGCCGGAGTGACGGACAGAAAGAGGCCGCCCTCCAGTGTCCTCACAGCCTCAGAGGGCTCTCACCCAGAGCCTCTGTGGTCAGCAGCCCCGGGGGCAGGTCCGCATGGCTGCTGTTTAATCCTGAGACAGAGCAAGGGAGGCAGGAAGTGGGATGACACAGGAAATGAAGGTATGTGGTAGGGAGATGCTTTGCTGGCCTTTACTTGCCTGGGCATAGAGATTAGGAGAACCTTGGAGAAAGCGTCTTCCTTATACTGTGAGAACTGTCACGCCCTGTGGATTTCCCTCCCTCCCTCTCTTCTTCCCTCCCTCCTTTTCTTTCATTCACAAACCTACCTTCCTTCCTTCCTTCCTTCCTTCCTTCCTTCCTTCCTTCCTTCCTTTCCTTCTTTCTTTCTTCACCTCGTGTGTTCTAGTCATTGTCTTTGGTGTTGGAGATTCAGTGGTGAAAAGACAGAATCCTTAACTCAGTCCAGCAGTGGAGAAGACAAAAAACAATCACTTCTCTCTCAGACGTTGAGTGCTATCCCAGAGGCTGGGTTCCTGGGTGCTCTGGGAGTACACAGACTAGCACCTAGTAAACTACTAGTGGTGGGGGCATGGTGACTAGGGGGAGACTTCTTGAATGAGGTAAAATCTAAAAGTACAAGTTAATATTAGCCAAACAGAAACGATGGCTGACCTCAGGGACCATCGTCACTCAGCGTCTTCCCCAATTGTTTCCCAGTTCAGGCCTTCCAGAGCTAAGAATAGTATCTTACTTTTGATGATCCCATTTTTTTGCCTAAATTTTACAAACTAGAAGGATAGGTCAGAGCTGTGCAGGGCTGATTAAGGCAAACATCGATGTTCTAAAACAATTAATTAGACCAATGTAAATCTCTGGGCATTAGAAGCATTTTGCCTTTAGAGTATTATTAAACACCTGTGAGTAAAATCATTAATTCAATAAAATATTTATTAAGGGCCAATTTACTTCTAGATCCTATTCCAGGTGATGAGGATAGAGTAGGAAATGAAGTGGGCAACTTCTCTCTCCTAAAAGACCTTATTTTTAGTGGGGGAAGATAGAAAAGAAACATTAGTCCTCTCTTTTTCTGTCTCTATCTGTTTATATCTCTCTCTGTCCATACGTGTCTGTAGCTATAGATAGATAAATATTTCACACACACAGTTAATGGGGATAGTTCATATAAAAATAGAGCAATTCTAAATTTGCACTGTCCAGTGTGGTAGCCACAGTCATACGTGGCAATTTAAATATACGTTTAAATTAATTAAAATAAAATTGTTAATTCCTTAGCCTCACTAGCTATTTCAGTAGTTTAGTAGCCATATGTGGCTAGTGGCCACCACGTTGGGCAGCGCAGTTATCAAACATCTCTATCATCTCAGGAAGTTCTCCTGAATGGCGCTGCTCTGCTCCAGCTTAGCCGTCTGCACGGCTTACCCCATTCCCCTGCAATACCGCCTTCAGTTGTTATCAGAGTGCTCTAGAAAAATAGAAGCACTAGGATATACATCTATGTGAAGAGATATATTCTAAGGAATGGGCCTGGGTGATACGGAGACTGACAAGTCCTAAGATCTGCAGGGTGAGCTGACAAGCTGGACACCCAGGAGAGCTAATGGATAGCTTCAGTTCAAAGGCTGGCAGGCTTGCAGCCCAGGAAGAAGCTTCCATTCAAATCCAAAGGCAGAAAAAAAATGTCCCAGTTTGAAGGCAGTCAGGCAAGAGGAATCTTGCCTGGGCTGGGGAAGAGTCAGCCCTTTTGCATGTTCAGGCCATCAACTGATTGGATGAGGCCCATCCACATCATGAAGGGCAATCTGCTTTACTCAGTCTACTGACTTAAATGTTACTCTTGTTCAAAAACGCCCTCACAGAACCACCCAGAATACTATTTGACCAAACATTTGAGAACCCCATGGCCTAGTCAAGTTGACCATGAAACTAACCATCATCCCAAACTTCGTTCATGTTATCGCTAGTGACTGTGAGATTCTGAAGCTCTGTCAACCCACACCCAACCAGACTGGCCACTAAAGTATCAGCGCTGATTTTGTTTCACTTTCAAGGAAGTAAACCCTGAAGCCAGAGGGAAGAAGCAGCTTCTACTTGCACTCTACCACATGAAGTTTTAGGCTATATCCTTGGGACAAAATAGAGCAGAGCTTACTGAAAAGAGCTTGGATTTATGGTTACATGACATGGGTTCAAATCACAGCCCTGGCACTTACTAGCTCTATCACCACGAGCAAATGACTGAATAGGTCTTTCATTGTCCTTTAAAAAATAAATGAGGTAATACAAAAGAATGCCTAAAAGATGGTGGATCATGACAACATCTCTATAATGTGCCTTTGAGCTGGGAGACCACTTCACTATGAGACCAGTGGGCATAGGATGTATTCTTGTCATCTTAATTCACCTCTAGCATACCTCCTACATGGTAGGCACTGAAGAAATATTGAGTGAATAAATGTATACATGAATTTGGGGGCTCAACCAATTGTGAGCTTTAAAAAAAAGATAAAAATTTTGTCTTACTGTGTTTATGCAATGTTGTGTTCACAATAGTTCCAAACTATTTTATGATAGATTATCAATACTTTAAATTCAAAAGAGAAGAGTTTGTTCAAAAACAATTCAAGTCTCAGATACTGGTTACTTTATAAGAACGTGGAACTATTAGATATTCATTTTTTGTGTCATTCCTCTTAGTAGGTCAGAGATTAAAATCACATTTAATAGCTTTTTGTTATGTTCACACCATCCAGCCACGCTGTCAGTTTAATAACTCACCCACTACTGAAGTCATTACATCTCACTTGAAAAATTCCATTTCACTCAAAGAGAGCAAGTTGGTCTATTTTACTCCCTTCCATATCACCTATAAAATAATTTCTGATTTTCTATTTTTCATCTTAATGTGACCTTTCCCTGTAATGAATACAAATGTGTTCATCAACTAATCTCAGTGAATTTTCTTTCTGAAAGTGGATGCCATGACTCTATGGAGAGACTTCCTCATTATACTGACAAAGGGAAAAGGCTGAATCACCAGTGGCTTATGATTCATTGACTTATAAGGACAATGAGTCAGTTGGGCCCCAGCTGGAGATTGTCAGTATGACAAGGGAGCCAGGTGGAGCTCTGCTTCTCAAATTGCCTCATGGAACAAGAGAGCAGGTCTAGGAACAGGACCAGAGAACTGAGGCTCTGTTGGGTAAGGTGGTAGTTGAACTTCCAGAGAGCAGCCCATGCAGGCAAGAGGGCTTCCGTAGGAGAGATGAAAAGCTCCGGAGGGGGCATGTCAAATTTTACAGAGACAGGAAATCCATGAATCAGTCACATGTGGCCTTGTTTCTGAAGTCTGGACATCAAAGTAGCTCTCGTCCTGGGAAAAGACTGCAATGGTATAATTAGTCCTTTTTGACAAAGTGCTCAGTAAAAATGAAAACACCCCTTCCTGAGGAATTGAAAGTCAAAAACTACAACTGAATTAAAAAAACTTCGAGGGACAGGAAACATTTAATAAGCACCTACCATGTGGGGTACCACATATATCGTTGTATTTAATGGTCGACACTCTTGAGGATTGTGGTGAAGCATATGTGTTGGCAGGACCCGATACCGCCCTATTGAATGACAGTGATCAGGAATGTGCCATGTTATTGTACAAATAGGGGACCCGCTTCAGAGTAGGAAGGAATTCCTGTCACTGCCCATACACAGCTAGTGGGAGTAAAATGGGCACAGCTTTTTTGGGAGCAAATTCCAGCAATATTACGCAAATTTGCCTTCAGTATTTATAGAATGTGGCTATGCACAAAAACATATTAGCAAGGATGTCCTTTATGATGTTAATAGTATAGAATACATAGAGATGACTTGGTTATAAAATAAGAGATAAGGTAAATAAATTAAGTCCAGGAAATATAATAAATATAATGAAATATTATTCAATTATTTAAAATGGTTATGTGGGAGAAAAATTAATGATGTGGTGAAAGAATGTTCAATCTAGGCTCTGCCATAGATTGTTGCATGAAAAAAGTTACAAGAGACTGTGGATGGTATACAGCACATCGGCAGAGCCTTCTGATCATCTGTTTAATTCTAAAGCATTTTTTTTTTCTTATGTCAAATGAAATTTCCATTGCAATTCCTCAAGTCTCAGCTCAGTTACCACCTCCTTCAAGGAGATTTTTATGGACTCTTTTCCCTGGCTGGGATCTCTCTTGCCTTCTGCCCTTTCTTGAGCCCTGTGTCTTGACTTCCTTTTTGTATTACTAACGTCTTAGTTCTTCTACTAGGTTGTAAACTCTTTTGAGGACTTACAGAATTCATCTCTCAAGTTCCCTTATGTAAAAATACATATTCTTTCAGACTACAAGAGCTCTGTCTCTCTCTCTCTCTCCTGGTTCCTGTTCTGCCGAATGTAAACTTCCTCAAGTCTATTGGGCCTTTAAGACAGCCTTTGACTCTCAGCTGCTGTCCTCTCATTGACCTCAACAGAGTGGCCTGATACCTACAGCCTCCCTCTCCTGCACGCGTCGACTCTTCCACTGACTGCACCTGGTCTTTGTTCCAGGGATGCCACCTTTGTGGCAGGTTCTTCCATACAGTCGGTATCTGTTTCTTATACTTTTGCACATCCCTTGATTTTTACCCTTTTGGATTCATTTTAGGAATGACAGTTTTATACCGTGGGGAGTTCAGTTTTGCTTAGTGAGTCAATCCCCAAATTGTGTTCTTTTTATAGATGAGTTACACCTATTAGATTTTTTTTAAAAATAGGATTGATTTGTTTGGTCTATTCTCAACTCCGTCATTTGATTTTATGTTCTACTTACTTTATGTGCTATGCTATATTTCTTTGTGGCTCATTTTATCTATTTGATTTTTTACTCCTTTAGGTTATTTAGCAAAGTTTGTATTTTTGTTCTAGTCATTACCTTTATACAAATGCCTTTTATAATGTTCTAAGTCCCTTTCCTTAGGTAGGCTTCTACTGAATGGCTTGTTCAGCATTAAATTACATCCCTTTTTTCTTAACTATTACCGGTGTAGCAGTTTGATTATTTTATTTTTCCTTTGCTGTCTTCCTTCATTCCCATTTAAAAAAAACTATTTTATTTATTTATTTTTAGAGAGAGGGGAAGGGAGAGGAAAAGAAAGGGAGAGAAACATCAATGTGAGAGAGAGACATCGATTGGTTGCTTCTCATACAGGGACCAAACCCGCAACCCAGGCATGTGCCCTGACCAGGGATCTAACTGGTGACACTTTGCTTTATGGGACGATGCCCAACCAACTGAACCACACTGTTTTTAAGACGTTCTTCTCCAGAGCATTCCTGTTATTTTTAAATTATAACAGGATTTATTTTGAATTATAACCTTTTGGGTTCATTTTCAATATTTAAATTTAGGCCTTTTATTTTTGTGATTTAAAAAATTATAATTTCACATATTAATTGTGTTCAAATTTAAAAAGAGTCTTTAAAAACTCTAGCCATATGTATATGTTTTTTGTTTTGCATCTGTTTTCTATCTCTATCACTTTCTCTTTGATTTTCTTCACCTCTTTCTTTATTTTGCTTTTGATCTTTTGGTTGTTTTTATTCCTCTCCTCAAGGTTTCTATTATAATTTTGGCCAAATCTATTCTTTCTTTTGTATTTTACAAGTTAGTCAATTTCCTGAGATGATTTGGCCCTTTTTGGGCAACTTATTTCTTGAATTTGGTCAACTTTCATTTCACATTTCCTGTCTTTTGTCCATTTCTATTATAAGTTCAAAAATTTCTGATTCCAGATGATCTTTCATAGTTATAAGTACTTATTAATATTTAAACTGAAGGTGGAATATCATTTAATTGTTTTTCTTTCGTTAGTAGCTGGTTTGTAGGGGAAAATATTGTTAGGTTAAATGTTTTATTCCCATTAAAAAATTTCTTCTTGAGGTAGTTATGTCATTTTCCGCTCATTTAAAAAATGCTTATATTTGGACCAGAAATCACATACAGGGCTAAAGAGTTTGGATAGTTCACTGGCTTTCTGAGCTCAAGACAACCCCCTTTGATGGGATGATGAAGTGTAATTCCTTCAATGGGTGGCCTCTTGGAAGAGGGAGAAGGAGGGATTCACTAGCTTCTTAACTTTATAGTCTTTTGGTTTCTCTAAGACCCTTAATTCCCACCAGTTGCCCCTTTCTTTCCACTTATCATGAACATGACAAGTGATATCTTCCCTTTTATTTGACTTCGTATTCCCCAGAAGCATCATGTTCCATTTGGATCTTGGGTTCTGTCACATGACTTCATTTCAATTTCTTCATAGTCACCCAATCCCGTCCATAGCCAGTGCTCAGGCTCAGTGGGTTTTCAATCTGTTCTTTTCCTCCACTTAGGAGGGGACCGTCTTCTTCCAGTGTGCTAGGCTCCTCCCATTCTCTTCTTTCCAATGCAGCCTGCCCACCCTCCATTTGGGCGTGAGTTCTGGAGCTGATCCTGGCTTTGCTGGTTAGACTATATAACCCCTACTTACGTATAAGTTGATAAGGTTAGTAGTCCCCATCTCCTTGTTGTGTTGTAGCATGGCTTAAATGTGGTTTTCTTCACTTTCTTTAATGTCCTGTATGTTTTCTGGAGGATATATGAAAAGATTCTAATCTAGATGGCCACTATTTTCCTACAAAGTTAGAAGCTCTACTCATATCATTTTCAAAGGCATCGGCATCTTTCAGAGAATCCCGAGATTACTGCTCTAATGTAAGCTGGGGAGAATCGTATGTTTGGGGCCTCAGAACCTTGTCTATCCAGCTTTTCCTGTGTTTCTGGGACCACCCTTGAGCGAGATCAATGGGATCCTTCCAGAGAACAATAGGAAGGTCCTTGGATTTGATATTTACTAGATCCTTCCAACCCTGATGGAGTATAATTGCATGGACCAGAGGCTTATCATTAATGCTGAATTAGCAAGAAATTCGATTTACTGAAATAGTATCACATGCAGTTTGGTCAATGGATAGTCCTGGATTTTCCTCCTCTTTGTACTCTAGATTGTCTACAATAAGCAGTTGCACAGACAGAAGAAGCAGACTACAGAAATGAATTCATTACTCTGTGTTGCGAACCTCTACCAGTGTTATAAGCCAAAATCCGTAATTGTCACGGACAGTTGTCATTTTGCTAGGAAAACTCCCTTCCCTGAAACAGAGCCTTATACATGCTTTCTCTTGAGAATCATCAGTTCCTAAGTCTTCTGTGCCAGACCTGCTAAAAATGGCTCCAAAACATTCTCTCCTGCTTCTTGCTAATTGGCTTCCATAAGTTTCTGTCTACATTGACACATTGCAACTTCCCTTCTCAGCATCTGGTTTGGTGCTCTTGACACAACAATAGAAAACCTTTTCTCATCATGGTTCTTCTTAGAATCAATATAATGCTTTCACTTTTTTGTGTTTTACTTAATCCTTTCAAATCCATTTTCTCATCAGACCTGTTATCCTTGAGCTAAGCTGGGTACGCATTCTCAAAAGAGTTTATTTTTCATAAGCTAAAACTAAGGCAAAGAGGAATAAAGTGACATGTCAAAGATCTATTTGAGAAAACTAGATTTATAACTTATGTTTCCATATTCTCAAATAAACATGGTCCATTAGACTCCCCCAATCTGTAATTAATGTAGAATAAATTAATATACATTTTCTTTTCAACCAATGATAATTGTACTCTACTAGTGAGTATTAGGGATTATGATTGTCTTAATTGTGGGGGAGGAGCCTTTCCATGAAGGTCATATGTCTGTTTTAGTGTTACTGATGCCTGAGTCCCTGCCTATATGAGTTGTGACCTTCTACTTATCTGAGATTCCTGATACATTTAGGGGGCTGACGTAATTCACAAGACCATGGGGGACAGGGAGCAAAAGGAATAGGAACTGATTTAAAGGTCTGGGATGCTTAATGGTTCCTCCAAAATGTCTGGAAAACTAACCCCACACTCTGGTCTGTAAAGAAAAAGGGCAAATGACAGAGGTCAAATGAAGAGTGAGTGATCATGTTATTGTGACTCAGTAACATGGGGACAAAACCTGACTCTAAGTCTAAGTAATTATTGTTGTTGTTGTTGTTATTATTATTTGCTTTTATGCCAAGATGTGACATTTGGAAAGGGCAACCTGCTTCTGAACAGCCTCTGGAAATCCTGGGAAGGCCAATCCTGAGCTCCCACTTCCAGAAGATGTGGCAGAACACGTGGTGGGCAACGAAAGTCATTCCTCCCTGATGGGAGCACACTTGGCTGAGCCTATGTGGGGCAAGAGAGACCAACTGGCACGATGAAACTATTTAATGCCCTTTATGTCCTTTGAGCCTCATGACATAAAGGGTGTTAAATAGCTTATAATGATTATAAATGATTCATGCCAGCCTTATATACTATATATATATATATATGTTATATATACTGTATAACTATACCCGCCTTGTATATGAGGAATCTAGGGCTTAAAGAAGTTACTAAATTACCCAGTGTAAGAAAGCTAGTAAGTGTTGGAACTCAGAAGGGACCCAGGTTTGTCTGCATTCAAAGCTTTGACTTAACCAACATTTTAAATTGCCCTGAGATCTGTCACTTGATTTAAAGAGCAGGTCCTTCATCACGGAACACGTTTTACCTTTTTAAACCTTACATCCTTCACCTGCAAGTGGAGACAAGACTACCTGCTTTACAGCAATGGCATGAGGATTGAATAAGGAACTTAGGAAAATCCCTGGCATGCGATAGCCAATCATTGTTCACTGATTGATTTTTTATTTGGTTATCAGGCTTTCATATCATTAATTAAACAGCTGTTTATTGAGCTGTCATAACAGCTGTTGTTATTCGTTGGTCACAGTGATTGGTAATTTTCATTACTGCTTTATGTAATCCTTAAAATAAACCTACAATATAGGTATTATTCTTATCTTCATTTTACAAATGAGAAAACAGACTTAAAAGATTAAGTGATACAGAAAAGCCGCGTCTCCCAAAATTAATGTTCCAAAACAATTTTACTAAAAGAGCTAAATTTTAAAGAATTTTCAGAAAGCTGCGCTGTGTATCAGCACCCTCTCTGGCATTTACGTACTCCTGCCTCTTTATTTCACACAGGAATGGATGCTCTTATACAAAACCCAATGTTTCACTGTGTTCTGTATGGCTTCCCTGCACTTGCCCTGCCTCTCGTGGGGAAACTGCAGAGGGAGCTGCCTTACTCCAGTTTCTGTGCCTGAGAATTTACGGTGAATCGTTATTCAGCTAAACTATCAACGATTGATCAGCAGATAATTGGATGAGTTCATTGAAAGGTATTTGTTTATGACGAATGGAATTTCAGCTAATTGACCCAGCACCCGGCTGGGGGCCAGCTCTCCGCCGCGCTGTAACTGCCGGTGATGTTTTACAAGATGGCAGGTGGCTGATACCAAGTACTCTCAATGTGTGTGTTCAGAGTGTTCAGTGTATTTGCTATTTAAAACAAAACCAGGTCCACTTGATCATGGGGACTCTGGGTCTAGGGAGCAAGACAATTTCTGGGGAAGCTGGAGCTGGCAGCTACCCAATCCCATGCTTATAAAAAAGCCCGTAATGCATGTTGTTTATTTTTACCTCGGAGAGATCTCTGGTGAAATCCACCTCTCGTAATAGAAAGACTAGGGCTGGTCCTGTTTTACTCTCTTGTCTACACTACAAATACTCTGCTCTTTCTCTCGCTGTGCCCTACCTTGATGCATGTAAATTTCTGCATCTTAAGTACCTCATGACACAGTCCACTCCTATCCAACCTTCTACCACTAACCAAGAGAAAGCCACCATTATCTCTACCTAATCACTAAAATGCCTTTCCAAAAGCATTCCCACCTTCACCCCTTCTTCAACCCAACCCATTCTCCATAACGCAATAGGAATGATCCAACTAAAATAGAAATGCCACGTGGTGTCACTCTGCAGTTCAGAACCCACCTAGGCCCCTTGTCACCTTAAGAATAAAGGTTAAATGAAAATGCCTAGAGGCCAAGTACTTCACAGCGAGGACCCAGCCTCTTCCTCACCTCGACCCTCTGCTCCCGCTGGCGTGAGTCAGGGGGTTCGCCAAACCCAGCCACCTCTCCTCCAGTCTCGGTCTTTGCATAGGCTGTTCCCGCCATGTGCAATGCTCTTCTCCTTTCTCTGTCTGACACTCTCACGTTGGCTCCTCCAAGTCATTGTGAAATAGTTTTATGGACAATCATAATCACTTTCCTCGGTATAAACCCCCACAGATATGCCATGTGAATCAGCAGATAGGAACACTGATGTCCATAACAATGCTATTCCTAGCAGACGACGCCTGGAAACAACCCAAATGTCCTCCAACAGTAACACAGATACATGACTCATGGTGTGCTCATTTCCCGCAGTACAGTAAGGCAACGGCATTGAATGAGCCACAGGCACAGGCGACATGATGAGTCTTATAAGCACTACGTTGAACCAAAGAAACTGGAACAAGAGGATACTTAGACTCTATTTATTTAAAAAATGTTAAGGGATAGACAAACTGCCGTAAGCTATACTGTTTGGAGGAGAATACGTGGGTGGTATCGGTACGCTGAGAGACAGGAAGAAATGACACCAGTCAGTACAGCGGTTCCCTGTGGGAAGGATGAGGGAGCAGCTGTCCCAAGGAGTGCTGGCGATGTTCCGTTTCTTGACCGGCGTGGTCATTACGCAGGTGTTTACTTCATGATAGAGCACTGCTGTGAATATCTTTGCTATATTTTATAATACAAAACATTAAGAATTCAAGTGAATGACTAATTGAATGAATGAGTGAACGAACGAATGAAAATCCAACATTCTAGATAGTCCTGGGGAGGTTTCTCTGACTGCTCCTAATTCTCTCACTTCTGGGTGGAAGGTGAAGAAAGGTATTTGGGTAGGAATTCCTTCCCTCCTCTTACGCAGGGCTTTCCCTTTCTCAGACTTCCAGTTCCCATGTTGTCCCACTTCCTGCCTCCCCTCCTCTGTCTCAGGACTGAACAGCAGCCATGCTGACCTGCCCCCGGGGCTGCTGACCACAGAGGCTCTGGGTGAGAGCCCTCTGAGGCTGTGAGGACACTGGAGGGCGGCCTCTTTCTGTCCGTCACTCTGGCTGGACAGTCTTCAATGGGCAGGCATGTCTAGTAAACATGCAGAGGGAGGCATCAGGCCAGACCACTGGGATTGGTCCTCACAGTATGTCATTGGGCCACGCCGTCCCCTTCTCCACATCTGGGCTCTGGCTGAGTCACTCCCCAGAGGTGAAGAGCACCAGGTGGCATCTAGTGTCCTGGGCACTGTCTCGGCGAGAGCTGGCAGCAACCGCCAGGGCGAGCGTGTGGAGCACAAGGCATGTCCGAAGGGGAAAGGCAGATGAACCAGAGCTCTGGAGTTTCCTCTGATTCCCTTATTTACCATGAAAAAAGAGCATACAGACCTCCTCAAGTCCTGACCCCGAGTCAGTTGCATCTGTCCCTGACTTGCATGACCCTGACTTGCCCACACTGGCCAGGAATGGACAGGTAACCTGCAAAGGACCCTCGAGTTGCTTTCTCTGCAAACCCAGCACAAAATGCTGACGCTGTGCCCTGCATTTGAGGAGCACTCGAAAGAGCAGAGCGTGTGCTGTGCTTTGTCAACAGGGCCTGGAGGATTTTGCTGGTAAAGGGAAGGAAAAGTCAATATGGTTATTTAAGGTGGTGGCTGCTAAGCAGAGCCAGAAAGGGCACTCCAAGGAGGA
>PVJD01019130.1:0-12521 GCA_004026545.1 Mormoops blainvillei | reverse complement strand
ATCGATTTCTCCCACACTGTCCAATTTGTTGGTATATAGTTGTTCATATTTTCTTAGTCTTTTGTATTTCTTTGATGTAGGTCATTACTTCTCCCCTTTCATTTCTGATTTAGGGCTTCTCTCTTTTTTTCTTAATGAGTCTAGTTAAAGGTTTGTCAAACTTATTTATCTTTTCAAAGAACCAGCCCTTGGTTTCATTGATCTTTTATATTTTTTTTTACTCTTTCATTTATTTCTGCTCTTATTATTTCTTTCCTTCTACTCACTTAGAGGTTTGCTGTTCCTTCTCAAGTTCCTCTAAGTGTAAAGTCAGATTGTTTGAGATTTTTCCTGTTTCTTGAGGCAGGCCTCTATTGCTGTGAACTTCCCTCTTAAGACTGCTTTCACTGTGAACCATAAATTCGGGATTGTTGTGTTCTGATTTTCATTACTTTCAAGTTTTCTTTTGTCTTCCTTGATCTCATTGTTAACCCATTCATTGTTTAGTAACATATGATATAGTTTCCATGTCTTTGTGTGTTTTTTAGTTTTTTTTTGTGATTGTAGTTTCATACCATTATGGTCAGAAAAGATGGTTGATATAGTTTTAACATCCTTAAATTTATTGTTTTGTGTCCTAATATGTGGTCAATCCCAGAAAATGTTCCATGTGCACTTGAAAAGAATGTATATTCTGCTGCTTTCAGGTGAAATGCTCTGAAGATATCAATTAAATCCATCTGAACTAGTTTATCATTTAATGCCACAGTATCCATGTTGATTATCTGTCAGGAAGATCCACTGATGACAAGGGGGCATTAAAATCCCCTACTATGGCTGTATTACTGTCAATCTCCCCCTTTATCGTCCCTCAAGATTTGCTTAAAATATTTAATGCCCCTATGTTGGGTGCATAAATGTTTACAAGAGTTATATCCTTTTGTTGGACTGCTCCCGTTATCATATGTAGTGTCCATCTTTGTCTTTTACTATAGCCTTTGTTTGAAAGCAGGGGTATCCAACCCGGGACCCATGGGGAGCATGTGGCCCAGGATGGCTATGAATGTGGCCCAACACAAAATCATAAGTTTACTTAAAACATTGAGATTTTTTGTGTGTGATTATGTGTCACAATGTATTTAATGTGTGGCTCAAGACAACTCTTCTTCTAGTGTGGCCCACAGATGCCAAAAGGTTAGACACCCGTTAGTCTGTCTTGTCAGACTATTAGCATGAGCTATCTTTTTCCTTCCTTTTCCTTTTAGTCTGTATCTTTCATTCTGAGGTTGGTCTCTTGTACAGAGCATATATATGAGCCTTGTTTTCTTGTCCATTCAGCTACCCTATGTCTTTTGATTGGAGCATGTAAGCCATTTACATATACTGTGCTTACTGACAGGTATTTATTGCCATTGTACTCTTTGAACTATCTCCTCCTCCTTCTCCTCCCCTTCTCCCTCCTTTTTTCAAGCAGGCCCTTTAACACTTTTTGTAATACTGGTTTGGTGGTAATGAACTGTCCTCATTTTTTCTTTCTTCTCTGATTATTTTCTGCTGTCTTCCAAACTGCTTTTTTTAATACCCTGCTTCGTCAATCCTACTGCTTATTCCTTCCAGTGTATTCTTCATTTCAGATATTATATTCCTCATTTCTGACTGGTCTTTTTTTATGGTTTCTATGTCCTGAAAGGACAGGTCAAAAACGAACTGTTTACCTCCATTTCTGGAGATTTTTCCTGTTCTTTCATTTGGGGACTGTTTTTTGGGGCCCCATTTTGGCTCCCTCTCTGTGTTTGTTTCCACGTATTAGACAGATCTGCTGTGACTCCCAGTCTTTGAGGAGTGGCCTTATGTAGTAGGTGTCCTATGGGATCCAGTGGTGCAGTCTCCTTGATCCCCTGAGCTGGGTGCTCCAAGAATGTCCCTTGTGTGGGTTATTTGGGCCCTCCTGTTGAAATTGAGTCTTTACCACTATTTGTGCATGGGATCAAACCTTAGGTTGGTTGACTATGAGGCTCAACCGCAACCCACAGCATGCAAAC
Source organism: Mormoops blainvillei (assembly GCA_004026545.1). Classification (NCBI taxonomy): domain Eukaryota; kingdom Metazoa; phylum Chordata; class Mammalia; order Chiroptera; family Mormoopidae; genus Mormoops; species Mormoops blainvillei. The sequence goes on along the minus strand of PVJD01019130.1, from coordinate 10,500 downwards.
TGCTATGCAAGTGCTCACCACACGAAGCAGAATTCACCTCAACAGGGTTTGGTGCCTGTGGAGATCCCTCTTTAGATTTGCTACTTGTGAAGCTTATTGAATCCTGCTCTGATGTTACCTGAAGCTGGCCACTGGGTCTGTTGGTTCTGGATCTCTTGGGAGAGGCTTTAGTTTTTTCTTGTCTGGGATACTCTTTATTTCTTCAATTTTAAATGACAGCATTGCAGGGTAGTCTAGTCCTGGTTGCAGGTCCTCGCTTTGGTCATTATTTCCTCAAATAGTTTCTAGATCCCTTGCTCTGTCTTTGTAAAACACTGCCTGTGACTGCCCATCAGCAACCTGTTTGAGGCTACAAGCAATCCACAGTTCATGGATGCCTCTACTAGGCAAGGATGCACGTGCAAAGGACCAAGCTGTGCACCACCTACCTTCCTGTCCTCTTCTCTGGGGTGTCCTCCACTCCACTCATACAAGCGATCACTGAATCCCTTCTTTTTCCCAAATATCTACCCACAGTGTTCCTACTTTTCTACTCCCACAGTTGCCATGAAGAAAAAGGTCCTCATCATTTCTTACCAGGACTTCTCTAACAAACTTCTTGTTTCCATTCTCATCCCCTCTTGTCCTCTCCACCAACCACACTGCTGCGAAGCTGATCATAACATTCTCCTCTCAGAGGCTATACACCAAACTGTTAGCAGTGATTATTCCTAGTGAATGCCTACATTTTTATTACTTACTTGCATTTTACAAGCATATGTGCCTTTTACAGTTAGAAAGAAAATTCACTAATTCACTAATTATTGCAAACAATTAGACTCTATTCCATTTAGAATCTATTACTTTACTTCTCCAACAGGATAAAGGCCAGATTCTTTAGCCAGGTATGCAATGATCATCCTCCGCCTTTCTCAATGTATTTTCAACCTCCACTCCCTAAGTACTAATTCTAGCCATCCTGAATTGCTTGCTGTGTATTTCTTTGTATCATAATTTCATACATTTTGCTTCTCTTGTGTAGAATACAGATATGTAACAATAATCTTAAATCTGTTTCAAATAATCAAACTGCCTCCCACTAATAGTTATGGTAAGTGATTAATCTAAGAAGAATAAAGAATAAATGTACCTCATCTTTTTTTTTTTATATAAAAGAAAGTTTATTTAGAAAATTACAAGGGTCCTGGTTGGGTAGCTCAGTTGGTTAGAACACCAACCCAATATGCCGAGGTTGTGAGTTCAAGCCCTGTTCAAGGCAAACACAAGAAATCAACCAATGAATGTATAAATAAGTGGAACAACAAAATCAATGTTTTTCTTTCTCCCTCTCTCCTTCCCTGTCTTTAAAATCAGAAGGAAGGAAGGAAGGAAAGGAGGGAGGGAGGAAGTAGATAGGTACAAATGTAGTAGAAGTAAGCCAGCTAGGCTATACAGGCCCAGGAAATGAGTTATAGAAGCAAAGGGCCCCTGCAGCTTGGGAGACAGAAAAGCAAAGGTAACACACCTAGGGGATTGGGGGAGGAGGGGGCGGTGGAAGAAAGGGGAAGGGAAAGGCACAGGTGTGCTCCCAAGAGGGAGAGTGCCAATATACTTCATCTTGCAGCACGCTATTCCTAGCAGTAACCCACAGTCCCACAGTTATACCAACACACTAAAATTTTCCTTCTGTTGTTTTTAAAAAAATAAAATTAAGATGATGCTTTGCATCCTTAGTCTAAGAGATGATATTTGAGGAGGTTTAATGCAAAGTGCTAAATTTGGGTAGGGGATGGGAGAGTAGGAAAAAATAAAGCAAGGTCTCTGGATAAATTTGCAGCACAACTTTTCAGAGTAGAATAGCTTTATCTGAAGTATCATAAATTTTTGTATCACGTAAAAGCATAATAAAGTTAACTTTGAAAATAGCTGAAGTATCTATACTATTTTCCCTCCTTTTTTAGCATAAAAATCCAAAAGTTGGTCACTTTTTTAAAGCACATTATTAATTGGCTTTACTTCCCTTAGTTTCTTCTACTATGTAACTAGAGCAATCCAATGTAAATTATAGAGACTATATGTAACTTAATAAGATCTCTTCTTTTGATTATAAATTACACATAGTTCTTTCATGTCATATAAAATACAGAAACATAACCCAGATTTTTAAAAATACAAACCAAACACATGAAAAAAATCAAAACTTCCCCTTCGTTTGATTGTTGTAATTGGGTCAAATGAAATCAGCAAACAGCATTACCCAATACAGATTTCTCACTAAAGAAATCAATCAAGAAAAATATAGGAAAAGGGGGTAGGGATAAACAATTCGATAGGTTACAATGACTGATAAGAAAATCTAAGGATTTTAATAGTTTTTGTGCTAATTTATATAACCTTGGTTCTATTAAAAAGAAAAAAGTATAATGTTCTTAGTAGTAATAATGTATTATGGTTATGCAAGAGAATATGTTTATTTTTAGGAGATGCATGCTGAAACATTAAAGGGTATAGTGCCATAATGCTTGCAAGTTACTTTCAAGTGGTTCAGAAAAATATATGTGAGTATACAAATATATTTACAGAAAAATGAAAATTAGCAATCTGCTAACTGTTTAATCTGGATCCAGGATGGAAAACTACAGCCCAGGCTAAATCCAGATGAGCCTGTTTTTGTAACTAAACTTTTATTGGAACACTGCCATGCCCATTCATTTACCTGCTTTCTACGGCTGCTTTCTCACACAACTACTTTCTCACTACAGCTACAGAACTATGAGTAGTTGTGACAGACACCACAGAGCCTTCAAAATTTAAAATATTTACTGGTCTTTTTAAGAAATATACAAAATACCTGGCCCTTTATAGAAAAATAATTTTGCTAACTCCTAATCTAGTCAGTAGATATATAGGTGATCATAGGACTGAGTCTTTAACTTTTTTATGTTTAAATTTTTTTTATCTTTAAATTTTTTTACAATCAAAAGGTAGAAATATATACAACTTTTATGCATGAATTTTTTGACTTCTCAAAAACACAGATAAATACAGAAACAATCACTGAAACAGACCTTGGACACAATCTTAATGATATACTAAAAGTTATTATGCAGTTTTTAGTGCAAAAGGAACAACTTTGCAAGACACAAATTTGGTGTCTTAAACACCCTTACCCTAATAGGAGTTTACCCTATAGAAATACCTAAGTGTAAAAAAGATTATTCTAATAGCAGTGCTTGTTATCTTCTAGACGCTGGTGCAAGCACTTCACATGTTATGTAATCATCACAACCACCCTATGAGGTAAGTACTATTATTATTCTCATTTCACAGATGAGGAAACTAAGACACAAAATTAATTTTCCCAAGTCACACAGCTAATAAGTGGTAAAGCTGGGATTATAAATCCAGATAATACAACTTCAAAGCCCAATCTTTTTTTATGTAGAAAAGCAATTTATCTCATAATGAGTACTTACACAGTTAGTCATGGACAATAACAGGTCTGCTGGTGAAACAGGTCACCCAAAACAGAGATGGTATCAAACTAGTGGTCAAGGACTAACTCCTTAAAAAAAAAAAACCCAGCAACTCTTTTCTATGATTAATTTAATTTTAAAAACAAATACAAGCTATCAATTCACTCTTTTCAATTTAACTGGACAGTTTACCTATAGTATAACTGGTCAGGTAAAAACACACATCTTTAAAACTTGATGATCCCAAGATTTTTTTAAAAACCATTTCACAAAAAGGAAATAATATAAAAAGAGTTCAAGAAATACACAAATAGCCCTGGTCCAGTGGTTCATTTGGTTGAAGCATTGTCCTGTGCACCAAAAGGCTGTGGGGATTCAATCTCTGGTCATGGCAGATATGGGAGTCAACCAATAGATGTTTCTCACAATGATGTTTTTGGCTTTCTGTATCTCTCTCTCCCTTCATCTCTCTCTAAAAATCAACGAATACATCCTCGGTAAGGATTAAAAAAATTTTTTTAAACTGTATCTGTAGGATGATCCTACTTTTGTAATTTTTTAAAAAGGTGAGTAGCCCGGGCTAGTATAGCTCAGTGGATTGAGTGATGGCCTGTGAACCAGGTTCAATTCCCCCAGTCAGGGCACATGCCTGGGTTGCAGGCCAGGTCCCCAGCAGGGGGGCACGTGAGAGGCAACCACACATTGATGTTTCTCTCCCTCTCTTTCTTTCTTCCCCTCTGCCTAATAATAAAATAAAATAAATAATATCTTTTAAAAATATATTAAAATGGCGAGTATATGTCTTTGTATACACACCACAAATGGATGAAATGGTATCAGGAAGGAAAGGCACCAAAATATCAAGTAACTATCTCTGGATGACGGTATTTTGAGTATTTTTTACTTTCTCCCTGATATCTTTCCTTATTAGCTAATTACTCTTGCAGATTGATCTATAATTATTTTAAAAATCACTCAATTTTAAATATTTGTTTTTACAACTCAATAATCACCATTTCCTTATTCATAACATGCATAACCATTTCCTTACTTACAACATGTGGTGCATTTAATTAAGGGATTCAGGACAATTTGCGACACCCTAGAAATACAGATACTGAAGAATCGATGATCATCAAAATGTCATAATAAAAAAAACTAATGGTAATAGGATTAACACATTATTTATAGTATAAAAGCTTCATCTCCTAATTCTTTACAATTCATAAGGAAATGACACACCCCCATCTTATATATTTCTGTTTTCAGGGCCCAATCCTATTCAGTTTCTACCAAAGTATAAAAACAAACTTTTTATATATACATAGAATTTATGTGGCTCAAACAAGAACAGAAATCTCTTCCAGTTCTGAATTTATTATTTCCTTCACCTCTATACTGTGTATTTACCACTCATTTTACTAAACTAAAAACTACTTCTCTGGCTCACTCTTCAGCCATCAATACTCAGCTATCACACACAGGCTTTTGCTCCTCATGGAAGGTTTCCAAATCACACGCACACTCCTGGGTCAGTTCAGTGTCCCTCTAGTTATCTCCACAGCATTCTGGCATAACTGTATAACAGAATTTCTAGCCCTGTATTTTAATCTATTTGATATTCTCTATACATTGTAAGGAAAGAAACTGTGTCTTTTATCCTTACACCCTTAATTTCTAGATAGGGTTATTTATCAACTGTCAAATAAATGAGTACATAATATTGCTAGTTACCTTTTCACTGTATATATTTAATTTAGCCAAATATACTATAAATTCTTAAAGGTTGGAAACTTGTCACATGTCCCTTCACACATACAAACACAAACATTGCCAGACCTAAATGTAAGAGCTAAAACTATAAAACTCTTAGAAAAAAACAAAGGACTAAATTTTTTTTAACACAAATTTACTGAGCTCTACAAATTAAGCCACATTTCACCCCTAATTCAAACCAAATTAACGCAAGTCTTAAAGGGTAGGAAGTGAGTGGGGTAAAGAAAGTATCTGAAATCAGTTGAATTTAAGAATCACTTCCCTACTGCAGTGATGACTCTGATGTATCCATTTCATAAAGGAGTAAATTTCAACCTTAGATCAAGCAGCAGTTTCCTAGCACAAGCAACAAAAGAAAAAAAGACATAAACTAGACATTATCAAATTAAAAACTTTTGTACTTCAAAAGACACCACCCAAGGAAGTAAAAAGGTAATCCACAAATATTTGCAAATCACGCATCAGATAAGGACCTACTATCCAAAACAGATAAAAGAACTCCTACAACTCAACAAGAACAACAAAAAGAGACAACCCAATGAAAAAATGGGCAAAGGATATGAATAGACATATCTCCAAAGAACATAAACAAATGGTCAAAAAAAAAAAAAACACATGAAAAGATGCTCAACATCATTAGTTACTAGGGAAATAAATCAAAACCACGACGAGATACCACTTCACACATCTAAGGTGGCTAAAATCAAAAATACAATACTAAATGTTAGCAAGAATGTAAAGAAACTGGAATCCTCACACATTGCATGTAGGAATATAAAATAGGTCAGCTGCTTTCAAAAACAGTCTGGTGGTTCCTCAAAATGTTAAATACAGAGCTTACATATAACCTTAGGTACCTAGAGCCAAAACAATTCAAAACATATTGCCAAATAAAACTTCTACACAAATGTCCATAGCAGCATAATTCAAACTGCAAAAAAGTGGAACAACCCAAATGTCCATCAACTAATGAATGAACAAAATGTGGCATATCCATACAACAGAGTATTTATTCTTCAGCCATTTATTTTTTTTAATAGTTGCTATTTTTTTAAAGATTTTATTTATTTTTAGAGAGAGGAGAAGGGGGAAGAAAGAGAGGGATAGAAATACATATGTCCAAGAGCTGTGCAAGAGAAATATCTACAGGCCACCTCTCACACACCCCCAATCAAGGACCTGGCCTGCACATGCCCTCACTGAGAATTGAACCATTGACCCTTTGTTTTGCAGCCATACCAGTCACAGCTCTTCAGTCATTTAAAAGAATGTTGTGGCCCTGGCTGCTGTGGCTCAGTGGATTGAGCACTAGCCTGTGAACCGAAAAAAGAATGATGTATTCATACACGCTGCAACATGAACTTTAAAAACATGATGTTAAGTGAAAGAAGCCAGTACAAACTACATATGGTATCATTTCATTTATGAAATGACCAGAAGAGACAAATCCATAGAGACAGGAAGTAGATTAGTGGTTGCCAAGAACTAGGAGAATGGGGAAATAGGGAGTTACTGCTAATGGGTACTGGATTTCTTTTGGAAAGGGGAGGGGATAAATGTTCTAAAATTAGATAGAGGTAATTATATAATTCTGTGAATATACTAAAACCACTAAATTGTCCCTCCCCTAAAAAAGCCTCTACCAAGAAGGACCTAAATAAATATTTCACTGATGAAGATGCAGAAATTTATAAATCAATGTCTTAAAAAGTTTATAAAAGAATGCATCCTGGTAACTGATAATTAATTTTCCTTAATCAGTCTCTTCATTAAAGATCATCATGGATGCTCCATAAGCAAATAGTTTTCATTATCTTTATATCAGACGTTTTGTTACAGATAACAATGTTACGGTAGGACTCATAAAACTATACCAATATATCTGACACTGAAACATACTATGTGATCTTAAAGAAGGTATTTAATCTTCCTGGGCTTCTTTTAAGCCAAGGGATTTAAACAAGCATAAGATTCCATGAAGTTCTAAAAGCTTATGTTGTGATTTTATCACTACCTATAAATAAATCCATCTAGGAAAATGTTTTTATGTTGTTAATTATATAGTTTCTTAAAACCCTACTTTATGCAGATCAACATAGTGACACTAAGAAATGCCAGCTTACTTTAGAGTTTCCTAACCATGATCTTCATCTTAATTTTTTTTTAAAGATTTTGTTTTTTTCAGAGAAAGGGGAAGGGAGAAAGAGAGAGAAGGAAAGAAATGTCAATGTGTGGTTGCCTCTTATGCAGCCCGCACTGGGGACCTGGCCCGCAACGCAGGCATGTGCCCTGACTGGTACTCAAACCGGCAAACCCACAGTTCGCAGGCCGGCACTCAATCCATTGAGCCACACCAGCCAGGGCTTAATATTTTTTAATCCTCACCCAAAGATATATTTACTCATTTTAGAGAGAGAGGAAGAGAGACAGAAGAAAGAGAGAGAAAAAGCCCTGGCCAGGTGGTTCAGCTGGTTGGAGCATCATCCATACACCTAAAGGTTACTGGTTTGTTTCCGGTCAGGCACATACCTAGGCTGTGGGTGTGATCCCCGGATGAGGCCCATACAAGAGGTGATGTTTTTCTCACATCAATTGCTCTCTCTCACTCCCCCTTCCTCTCTTTCTAAAATCAAGTTAAAAAAAAATCCTCGGGTGAAGATTAAAAGAGAGACATCAATGTAAGAAAGAAACATCAATTGGTTGCCTCCCTTAGGCACCTGGACCAGGGATTGAACTGCAACCTAGATATGTGCCCTGACCAGGGATTGAACCTACAGGCTTCTGCTGTACAGGAGAATGCTCCAACCCACTGAGAGCCTGGTCAGGGCTAATCTTCATTTTAAAGTCAAATGTTGTTAAGTATATTTTCATTTACATAATCCTGTCTTTTCACTTTAGAAAGTTCTCTCAGAAAATGTTTTAACTAAATATCTGCTGATGACAGTGCTGCTTGTAGTAATAAAAAATTATAAACAACTTAAGCATCAATCAACAGAATACCTGGTTAAACAAATAATGATACATCTAGACAGTGGAATACAGTCATTAAAAAGACAAAAGTAATATTCTCTGGAAAGAAGGTCAGAAAGTCGACTTTACCCATACTCTAAAGAATAACTGCATTATTCTTAATGATATATAATTAATAATATAATTATAATTAATGATATTATTGATGGAAGGGTTTTGTACGTGAATGGGATACATTTTCTTTAAAAGAAAACTGCTGCTTGATAAAAAACACTCATGAAATGGAAAAATATCCATTATATGTTGTTAAATAGAAAATTCAGATTACCAAAAATCATGTAGAATATGACCACATTCTTGAGACAATAATAACACAGCCCTGGCTAATGTGGCTCAGTGGATTGGATGCCAGCCTTCGAACCAAAAGGTGGCCAGTTAAATTCCTGGTCAGGGCACATGCCTGGTCTGCAGGTAAGATCCCCAGCTAAGAGCGTGCAAGAGGCAACTGATTGATGTTTCTCCCACACATAGATGTTTCCCTCCCTCTCTTCCCCTCTCTCTGAAAATAAATAAAATCTTTTTTAAAAAGTCAGTGTGTATTTCAAAAACAAATAATAAAAGCATAACTTGCTCAGAAAAACAAGTAGAAAATACATACCATACCATTCGGTGTTCATCTAGAAATTACTTTACTTCTTTTTGCTTATCTTTATTTTCTCCAGCTTGGATATATAATTGACATACAACACTGTATAAGTTAAAGGTGTACATTATGATTTACGTATATATTGTAAAATGATCACTGCAATGAGGTCTGTTAATACATCCATCATCTCTCATACATATAATTTTTATGTGTGCTTATCTTTATTTTCTAATTTTTCTTAAGCATGTTCTATTTATAAGAAAGATTTTAATTAAAAAAATAAGGTTCTACTCTTTCGTCTGTTTTATTTTGAAGGTATAAGGTAAAGCAGCCCATCATGGAACCCATTTTTCCTATCTAATACAATAAAGTTTTGTACAATTATAGATGGGGGAAAAATTCTATCTTCGTACTGAATCTAACAATGTTAATCCTCATTCTCAAAACTATGGTGCTCTAATTTTTACATAATATCTACCCTTTTTACTTACTTATTTAATTTTCAGGGAAATTTCTTATGGAAACCCCGTTTTATTTGGAGAATAAAGCCACTAATACTTTGCTGGGGATGTTCATACATTATGATTTAATTAATCCTCACAGCAATCACATGAGATAGTAATTTATCATCATATAAATTTTACACGTACAGAAACTGAGGTTCAGAGATATTACTTTACCAAAAATCCCACAGCTAGAGTTATTAGCCCAGATATGAAATATGGGTTTCTAATTCCTAGATTTCCTTTCACCAAATCAAAAGTAAAAACTCCTCTCTGACAAAGTAAAATTCAACTATTTCTTGAAGAATGAGTAAGAATGAATAAGTACTTTGTTTATTCAAATGCCTTTGTGATGAAAAATGTCTTTCAGATAAAAGCACTGAATTTACAACCTCAATAAACTAAACAAAAAAGCTTACTGGCCTACGGTAAAATTACATGTAAAATTTAATATGACCAAATTCTGTTCCAAGTATCAGATTAGTTATTTTTTCTACCATTTGTAAAAAAGATAAAGACTCTCATGTCAGTGGATTTACTTAAAAGCCCATCTTTATCCATCTAAATATTAAACCTTTATATTTAAACAAGCTTGAAAGTCCACAAAATTCGTTTTGGTTAATTATGGAAAATCTTTACATAGTGTAGGAGACAGTGACAGTTCATAAACTGTACTTATAATTAAGCACTTGGATAATGGCTAAGTTTTGTTAAAAACAAGACAACAGGCCCAAAACGAGTCACTTATGCTAAGTCCCACATCACCAAACTGAGACTTAATTAGTTTCAGCTATCCCAGAAATGGATTCTTAAACCAGTGATTCAGGAATCACCTTATCAGCACTATTTGGGTAATCTGCCTGACAGATCCCTGCAATTCCCCGAAGGATCATTGCCTTACCATAACCAATGCACTTTTTTGTCTGGTATAACTTCTTAGTGTCCACTCCCATCTGTCTACTGAGAGAGGGCAAGATGGGGCAGGAGTGAATGGAAGCCACGCTGACCTCCTCCCAGGACAAATCTGGAATTACAACTAAATTATGTAAAGTCACCCAGAACAACTGAACAAGAGTGAGAGGGAAGCCTTATAACCTCCGACAGACAGAAGAATCAGTTTCAGCACAACCTGACTGGTAAGGAGTGCAGC
>PVJD01019128.1:0-12567 GCA_004026545.1 Mormoops blainvillei | reverse complement strand
AAGGTTACAGATAAAGAGGGAATCTTAAAAGTAGCAAGAGAAAAGAAGTTAGCTACAGGGGAGTTCCCATAAGACTGTCAGCTGATTTCTCAAAAGAAACTTTGCAAACCAGAAGGGATTGGCAAGAAATATTCAAAGTCATGAAAAGCAGGGACCTACAGCCAAGATTGCTGTAGGGACCCAGCAAAGCTATCACTTAAAATCAAAAGGCAGATAAAGAGTTTCCCAGACAAGAAAAAAACTAAAGGAGTTTAGTTTTTGGTCATCATCACCAAACCATTATTACATTAAATGATAAAGGGACTTATCTGAGAAAAAGGTCAAAGTTAGGAACAATAAAATGGCAAAAAATGCAAATCTATGAACAATTGAATCTAAAGCACAAACTAAGCAAACAGGGAGAACAGAGACAGAATTATGGATATACGGAGTGTTCTGATGGTTCCAGATGGGAGGGGGGATTAAGAAATACAAATAGGTAGTTACAGAATAGCCATGCAGACATAAAGTACAATATAGGAAATGGAGTACCTGAAGGACTTATACGCATAACCTATGAACATGAACTTTGGCAGGGGCATTGCCTGAGGGAGTGGGGGCTGCTGGGTGGAAGGGCACAAAGGGGGAAAAATCAGGACAACTCTAATAGCATAATCAATAAAATATAAATAAATTACAAAAATATAAAGATACATGCATTAATTCAACCCAACGAGTTTAATCTGAAGGTTACATTCCTTACATATTTATACATAATTTTGTTCTATCTGCAAATATAAATTATTCATTTACTTTGTACTATACCAAGTCTAAGAATGAGCATAAATACATACGTTTATGTCAGGTTTCTCAGTTCTTTTCTTTCAATATCAGTATGAAAGTGTCCAAGATCTGGGGTCCGGAGGAAGGGTGGGGAAGAAGTAGGGAGGAAGGAAAGGAGAAGAAAATAGGAAACAGAACTTACGAAAAATTTTGTTCATTATTTGCTTCTTCTTTCAAAAAAATATCTCCATCTTCTAGTAGTTCCAAATAGCTAATATCTGGTCCATCTTGATATGGTGTAATGACTCTTCTAGCCATTGCTGGAATCTACAGAAAACAAATTGTCACCTATTAAATACAAAATTTACAAAGTTTTTTTTTAATTGTATAATACCCCATTTGTTTTAATATGCAGTGACAAAAACTAGAAAAAGTCTAGAATGCCAAATGACTTCCTATATTTAAATCAAAAGGGGTTGATTAAAATTTGTTCCATTAAATCATACAAACAAAAAGCCTCGATTAAAAAGCTCCCCTTTATTAAAAATACAAATTAATGTATTTGTTAGGGATCATGTGAATCCATGCTTTTGCACTGTCCTAACCTTTGGTAAATAATAAAAGTCTGAAGCTTTCATTTATAATTATAAGATACTAATCTTATTTAATATCTTCAATTTTGATTGTCATACTTATCTATGGGATATGAAAAGAAATACTATGTCCTACTTTCTAAAAGAGCCTAATGTATTAGAATTCATTAGGAAATTATTCCATTAAGAAGTCTTATTTGGTAATATCATTGAAAAAAACATAAACCTTACCATTTTTCGGTAAAATACAGAAAGATCCTTCAAAACACCAACACTTAAAACATCAAGAGACCTAACAAGTTAAACACAAAATTTTATCTTAATACTCAAGTAACTTAATACCTGTCAAGATTTTCAAATATGTAGAGGTAATTTATATTGCTGAATAAATAAGTTATATTTAAAGGATTAATAGCTAGCTGCTACAAATTCTTTTAGAAAGCATGCACAGTTATATATTTCAAATAACCAGCATAAACACACTAGATAACTAAATATCCAACGTAAAACTCGAGCAACTCTTAAAGGTGATAGAAATATCTTTTCTGTAATTAAATAGCAAGTACATATTCATTTTTCAACTTTCATTTTCCACAAATTATAATCTTTAACTATAGAAGGAGTACTTATATTGATAGAACAATAGCCTATCAGGATACCTAAATTTTATCTAGAATTATCACTGCTACCAATTACCTGCATGACCCTGAACAATTCACTTTACCTCTCTTGGCTTGAGTAATTCATGTGAAAAAAATACTGGGACTAGATCAACAGAATTCAAAGTAGACTTTAAGGGACTCTCCAGTTCCAAAGATGTATGTTAAGGCATCAGAATTCTGGCCAAGATGGAGGCGTAGGTAGATACATTTGCCTCCTCGCACAACCAAAAAGACAACAACAAATTTAAAAACAAAAAACAACCAGAACTGCCAGAAAACTGAACTGTATGGAGGCCCAAAACCATGGAAATAAAGAGGAAACATTTATCCAGACTGGTAGGAGGGGCGGAGATGGGCAGCCAGGGCAGAGGGGATGCCACAAGGTGGCAGCTGGAGGACCAGTTGGGTGAGCTGGCAGCTGGCAATCCTTCATATGCATTAGATAAACTGGGAGGAACAACAGGGAAGTGAGGCAGACCATGCAAACCAGGGTCCCAGCAAGGAAAAAGAAAGCCTCAAAACTTCTGGCTGTAAAAAACCTGTGGGTGCTGCAGCAGTGGGAGAAACTCCTAGCTTCACAGGAGAGCCCTCAGAGTCCTAGAACATACTCAAACCCACCCACCAAAGAACAAGCACCAAAAGGGCCCAATTTGCTTGTGGGAAGCAGAGGGAGTGACTGAAAGCCACTGAAAGCCAACTATGCAGCACTAAACCTCTCAGACCCCTCCCCCACATACAGTGCCACACAGAATAACATGGGTTGCCCCACCCTGGCAAATACCTAAAGCTCCACCGCTTACAACATAACAGGTGTACCAGAGACAAAAAAATATGGCTCAAAGGAAAGAACAGGTCAAAGTTCTAAAAACAGAACTAAGTGATGAAGAGATAGCCAACCTATCAGATGCAGAGTTCAAAATACTGGTAACCTGGATGCTCACAGAAATGGTTGAGTACAGTCACAAAATAGAGGAAAAAGAGAAGACTATGCAAAGTGAAATAAAGAAAAATACATGGGGAACCAACAGTGAAGGGAAGGAAACCAGGACTCAAATCAGCAATTTGGAGCGGAAAGAAGAAATCAACATTCAACCAGAACAGAATGAAGAAACAATAATTCAAAAAAATGAGGAGACGCTTAGAAAGCTGTGGGACAACTTGAAACATTCCAACCTCCAAATCATAGGGGTGCCAGAAGGAGAAGAGGAAGAGCAAGAAATTGAAAATTTATTCGAACAAATAATGAAGAACTTCCCCAATCTTTCAAAGGAAATAGACTTCCAGGAAATCCAGGAAGCTCAGAGAGTCCCAAGAAGTTGGACCCAAGGAAGCACACACCAAGGCACATCATCATTATGTTACCAAAGATTAAAGATAAGGAGAGAATCTTAAGAGCAGCAAGAGAAAATGAGACAGTTACCTACAAAAGAGTTTCCATAAGACTATCAGCTGATTTCTCAAAAGGAAACCTTACAGGCAAGAAAGGGATGAAAAGAAGCATACCAAGTCATGAAAGGCAAGGACCTACATCCAAGATTACTCTATCCAGCAAAGCTATCCTTTAGAATGGAAGGACAGACAAAGTGCTACCCAAGTAAGGTCAAGTTAAAGGAGTTCATCATCACCAAGCGCTTATTATATGAAATGTAAAAGGGACTTATCTAAGAAAAAGAAGGTCAAAGCCATGAAAAGTAAAATGACAACAAACACAACTACCAACAACTGAACCTAAGAACAAATATAAAAATAAACTAAGCAAACAACTAGAACAGGAACAGAATCACAGAAATGGAGATCATGTGGAGGGTTATCTGCAGGGAGGGGTGGGGGGAGAAAGGGACAAAAGGTACAGGGAATAAGCATAAATGGTAGGTACAAAATAGACAGGGAGGTTAAGAATAGTATAGGAAATGAAGAAGCCAAAGAACTTACATGTATGACCCATGGACATGAACTAAGGGGGAGAGGGAGATGCTGGTGGGAAAGGGGTGCAGAATGGAGGGGAATAAAAGGGAGAAAAAAATGGGACAACTGTAATAGCATATTCAATAAAATATACTTTAAAAAGGCATCAGTGAAAATTCATATCAAACTTTACATTCTGAAATATATTTTAAGCTATTTTTACAACTAACCTAAAACAGCTTGCGTATTCAAATCTGTACCATACCAGTTTTAACATTTTGAAATTAATTAACTTGTGATGCTATGTCAATATTGGTGTGTCCTCCTTTTTCTGTGAATATTTACTCGCATTTTCTCTAGCAAACACATTATTTGATTAGGAATAGTCAAATTTATACAAATCTTTGTTTTAATGCAAGTATACATGTTCATTCGTGCAAAATTATTTCAGTACTGACAAAATCGTGCACATGTTCCATCCTTAATATTAACAGTTCAGCTGACACACTTTCCACAAAATAATAATTAAGCAATTGTAATATGACACATCTTTTTTTAATATCATACTTTTGATAGGCTTGGTGCCTATTTAACATTTTGGTTGATTTCTATCTGACAAACTGAATGAGCTTAATTTGGTTAAAAAAATTTCTATGATTAAAATTACTAATGTAATGTCAGTAAAGAAATTAACTTTATTCTGAAACTCTAGCCAGGCTCTCATACCTAAATACCAGAGGTATTTTCAAATGACATTGACTAATATCCTATAGCATTAATTTGAACTTGAAAAGCATTGTTCACAAAATAACAAAATATTCAACTGCCAAAATACTATATCCTGTAAATTGAACCCTAAGAGGCAATTATTAAAAAAACCTGTTAGTAGAACACTTTCATTTCAATCAGTTTTGGAATTCATTCCATTAAAAATTACTCTGACTTTGAAAGGTGACTTACTAAAAACATTTTATAATCAATTATGTAAGTCAAGATTTTCTTAATTCTTCACATATAAATATTTCCTGGGGTTTTTTAAATCTGTAATATGAAGATATAAACAGAATCTATACTTCATAAGGTTTCATGAAAACTTTTAGAATGCTTCCTGGCACATCAGTATTATTTATTATTAACACTTCTATTATTATACCATTAATAATTATTATGGCACTATTAATTATTATTATATTAATATATTAATAATATATTATTATATTATATATAATTATATACAATATATGTTATTATAATATAGAATTATTATATTATATTAATAATATAACATTTATTATATTAATAATAATTAATATAATAATAATTATAGGCTTTAAAAGTGCAAACTGACACTAAGATCTCTAATCTCAAATTTGCATTCACCAAAATATTCATTTTGCTCATCACTGACTTTATATTGAGTAAATGCAATAAAATTGACTTTACTTAAAAATATGTAAATATATTTGATTAAAAATCCTACCGCTAAAACAACTGAAAACGATAGAATGAAATTTCCAAGATCCTTCTAATTTTAAAATGTCTAAGGCTCCTAAATTATTAACATATATCAATTTCGATCCAGGTAATCCGCAAATCCTCTTAATATGAAATATTAACTTACAAAACAGGGCTATTTAGCTGATTTTTTTATGTAAAATGTTTCATTTTTCATAAGGAACATTTCATTAGTCACTGATATCTACATAAAGCCTTCAACACACCTATCAGTTTGCTACAAACTAGAGGAAATGAATTTTTCACACATTCCCTGCAGCCTAAGTTTGAAAGGGAATGTCTTAAAGATATTAAATACATGATAAAACAGAAATCAGCCATTAACAAACTGTATGCATGCTTACATGTAAATTAATTAAATACTAGTATTACAGATAGTTTCCAAATGCCAACATCATTATATAGTTACAAATCAATCTAAACAAGCAAAGAAATATACATACATATAAAAAATATACTTGTGATAGTGTACCACAACTTTCCAACCAGAATGTAAGCTCCACCACGGCCAAAGATTTTGTCCATTTTTTTTCATTGCTGTATCTTACTAATGGCTAGCATATAGCTGGCACTCAAATGTTCATGGAATGATTAAACTCTCTTACATGTCACTTTTCCACAAAGCTAGAATTTATCATTATTCACTTTTAAATCACTAATATAACTGCTATTTATAAATAATTGCTTTTGCAATGTTCATATAATGTATGCACCCAACCTACCTTGCTTCAAGTAAAGCTGCCATATTCAGTCCTATAAACTGTAAACAAGACAGTTTCAATTGCTCGGCATTGTACATTGCTGCAAATTCTAGTAGCATAGCAGCATTCTTAAGGGTGACTACAAAGGAAGAAATTACATGCAAAATTAGATGAAAGGCATGATACTACAGAAAATGAAATGTAGTTATTTCTAAAGTTGTCAGGTTTGAACATTTAGGACAAGGAAAATTTAAAGTTGTTTCTTGCCAAAAATAACTTATACAAGGGCAAATATAGAACTCATTTTTCATTCTAATATGCCAAACTAATTTTAAATGATTGGTTATGAGAAAAAATAAGCACATATAAATTTTAAGCAGAGAAAATACAGGTGCATTAGAGTGTCATCTAAAAGCAAACACACAAGAGTTGACAATCTTCCGCTTAATATTTTTAGAGTATTTTTAACTTTCATTGGTGAACAGCTTTCCTTTTCATTTCTATAGCACAGAATAGTCATTCCCTGTATAAAACTAAAGCTATTCTTAAGACTAAGAAAATCTTATAAAATCATTCTATAAAATATATTTATGTTCAGTAATCTATCAACTTATGCAGGTATATTTACATATATAAACACATCCACACAGTATATATCCGGAAAATAAGTACATCTTTATCTTACCATACATATTATTCATGCCAGTGCAGAATCTGGTATACTGTATAAAAGATTCTGGATTTTATTACAATGCTAGTAACTTTTATATGAAGTATGTTTTGCTAGAAAACTGTCCCCAAATATCCTACCTACCTAGTATGTAACTTTGGCTTCCTGAACCTCTCCATCCTTTCTCTTATTAACTCTGAGTCCCAGTCAAGAGAGGAACACAACTGTCTTCTAGGCCAGGTTTCCTCCCTTCCTCCATTCTTTTTTTCCTTCTCCTCATAACTCTGTCAAGAGTTTTAACTGCAACCAATAATCGTCTCTGTCTCACTACTGACAAACCTCAAATTTCAATTAATGAATGATGAACTCAAAGTCTCCCATTTCAAAGAAAATGGATCATATAAATTTTTGTAATTGTTCAGTTGGGAACAAGATTGTGCAGTGACTAAAGACTGACCCATTCTCCTGCTACATTCTAGGAAGATCAAGGAATTCATTAAAAAAGACAACTCTGTAGCAGGGTCCAAGAAAAAAATATTCCAGGGATGCCAAGAAAGTGAATTGAACAACTAAAAATGTCACCTATATGGATACTTTATAAATAGTGCATTGTTGTGTCCTTTATTTTATATACATGCATTTCTCTTTTCTTTCTGAAAAGGTCAAAGTTATTACTCTTTTTGAAAACTCAAGAGAAGATACTCCTCAGAGCTCAAAATATTACATAAATAAGACACTAGAGCTAGGACAAACTATTGGGTTGGCTAAAAAGTCTGTTATGTTTTCTTCTATAAAATAAAAGACACATTTTTCATTTTCACCAATAACTTTATTGATTTGGACATTTGGAGTATGTCAGCTAACTCCCGCTATTGGCTTCTAGCGGGTAGAGGCCGGGGTTGCTGCTAAATATCTATCTTCTAATGCATAAGACAGCCCCACAACAAAGAATTATGGCCAAAATGTCAATAGTACCAAGAAACTTTGCAAACCACTTTTGACATGGTCAGTCATAGCACCTGCTCCATACACTGCAGAAATCTTTTTTTGCATTTCAATTGCGTTTTTACCTTACTTCAAATAGAAAAGCATAATACGCCAAAAATGTTTTGTTTTCTTCTATCTTCAATGTTAAAATGGCTGCACAAAAATTCACTAATTTTGATGAGTTTTTTTAAACGCATGTTGATATGACAACTGTCACAATACAATGTAACAAAATTGTTTTCAATGAAGTTAAAGACTTCATTCCAGTAGTTAAAGCACTACTAGAGACATTGTATGGAAAAAACAAACTTTTTGGCCAACCCAATATTAGCAAGTACAAATTAGAAAAATTTTACAGGAAATCCCCTCCCACTTCCTCAATTGGCAATGTGGCAATGAATAAAAACAAATATAAAATCAGAAAATCATGAAACTTTTAAATCAGGCTAAGGAAACTTAACTTTTATCCTAAAATAAGCAATTACAATTATCTGAAGAGGGGAACACATAATTACTTCCTACAGGAAGATTAAAAAGAAGTTAGAAGAGAGAGAGAACTTAAAAGGCTGCTGTGACATTACACAGAGGACACAGACAACACTGAATTCAACTAGCTTGGTCACAGAATAAAAACGTGGGAGAAATGTGATCAAGTAGTAGAGATGAGTTAGATTTCATAACTGAAATAACCTGGGTATAATAAACAAAATAACAAACAAAAAAAAGAAAGAAAAGAAGAAGGAAAAAAACCTGGCAAGGCTGAGTTTTCAGGAGAAAAGCCATGCAATTAACTGAAATAATGAACAGAGAAAGAAATAAATGTTTAAGAGAAAAGAAATGTATTTTGATCAATTATATTAATGAGACAGTTATATAAACATTCCGGCAAATAGTAGGAAATGGACAGCTAACAAATGAGGTCTGCCCAGAAGGTATCCAGCCATGTGCTATGAAAAATAGAGACATTTATTGAAGAATATAAGATACAGGAAACACTGTACATAGGACAATGATGCCTCAGTCCCCTTCAAGGTAAGCACCCTGGATCCTCACACAGCTCTCCCAATAGCCATCTGCTGCCCCATAGCATTTTCCTGAATCTCATCAATGATCTGAAATTTCTTCCCTTTCAAAGGTGATTTTAGTTTTGGAAAAAACCAGAAGTCACAGGGCACCAAATCTGGGCTGCAGGGGGGCTGAGTCACATGGGTGATTTGATGCTTCACCAAAATCTCTGCACAAGACATGATGTATGAGCAGACACATTGTCATGAAGCTGCCAATCACTAGTTGCCCACAGCTGCAGCCTTCTGAATCATCTCAATAGTTTCCACAAAGGAATCTTCAAGCTTAATGCAAATTTTGATGATGATTTTTTGCTCTACTTGCTCAGTCATTTTCAATGTGATGGCCACACAATACACATGCTCACTCTACGGCATCTACCAACCCCGCTGACTAGTACAGTGAAGTTGTCATTGTTCACTCATGCGCATTCCAGTTCGCTCTCCTTGGCTGCCAGGTTACATTGATGTGCAAACTCTTCTTAGTAGGTTAACAATGGCTGGATTTTTTCTGGACAGACCTCATAGGTTTACAGTCAAGACCAGGGTAAGGGTAAAAAAAATTCTACTTCCAAATTCATCGCTGAAATTCCAAAATAAATGTCACACCATCTTTATTATTTAAAGTTTTGTGACATTTTTAAAAAGTAACATTTTATCTCTAAAATATACATATTTTCATATATTAACCTCTCTGAAATAAAGATGTGCTTACAAATGACGACATGAGTTAATTTAAATGTTTTGATATTTTTTGTGATACAAAAAAATATTGTTATATTTTACCATAAATGGCATCAAAGGTCAATAATACAATAATCCTGGACCAACCTAAAAAATACTATATTCTAATTCAAAAATGCTCACGATTTTCAGTTAACGCTACTTCACAAATCTCTTTCAGTCGAGTTATGAGAAGCTGATCAGCCACCACAAGAACACTACAAATAAAATCCACATTTTGAGATTCTAGGGGGAAAAAAAAAAAAGAGAAAATAAGCATCACTTTTTATTACTTTATAAACATTACACCTAGGAAAACATATTCAGGTAATTAAGATAGTAAAAGAGAATTATAGTGATTATTTTCTAAATGTTGTAATGACAAATATGATAAACAGTAATAATATCAAAATATACCCTGGTTAATACTAGGACTATAAAAGGATCAACCTGAGTTGATCTTCTTAGTTCAGAGGGCTACTACAATGCCTCACTTATTTAAAATTTCCCATGTTGTTAAACAAACATTTCTCAAATTAATAAGCAAGGGGAAAAGTCAGATCTCAACATCAAATTTAATACAGGTATATGTTAGCTGTATAAATAAATATGTATGTGTGTGTGTATATGGCGGGAGGGAGAGAAGGGATTAGGGGTGAATAATGCTCTTACGCTTTCTTATTTGAAACAAAATTGGTCACCTAAGTGTACTTTTAAAAAAAATTCCTTAATTTAAAATAAACTTACTGGTCCATGTACTAATGGTCTTAAGAAATGCCCCTGATCTACTATCAGAATAATATACATAGAAAAAAAAAAAAAAAAAAAAAAACAAAAGAAAAAAGGGGGAAAAAAGGATAAAAAAAAAAAAAAAAAAAAAAAAAAAAAAAAAAAAAAAAAAACACCAAAGGAAGAAAGGGGGAGAAATGGTTAAGAAGAAAAAAATGAAGTAAAAGAAACATTTTTAAAAATAAAGGAGAGATGAAGTCATTGGGAATGGCAGACTACTTCAAAACTCCTCTCCTCTAGAAAAGCAATGAGAAGACTGCAAAAAAAAAAAATTGTCAAAATCAACTTTTTCAGAATTCTAAAAACTAGTCAAACAATAATATGGGGAGTACTGACTCAGGAAATTTTGCTAAATCTTGGTTGGAGTTTTGGAACACTGCAACTTTTCCTATTTTGACATATTCAGAGTGTTCCACCCAACAGAAGCAAATATGTATTCTTCTCAAGTGTACACAAAATGTTCTCCAAAACTGATCATATGTTAGGCCACCAAACAAGTTTCAACAATTTAAAGAGATCTGAAAACATACCAAGTATCTTCTGCTACTAAAAAGGTAAAAATTAAAATGACAAGAGAAAAATTAGAAAATTCACCTTAGAAAATTCGCATTAGGAAAAAAATGTGGAAATTAATCAGCACAGTCCTAAACAACCAGTAAGTCAAAAAGGAATCAAAGAGAAAGCAAAAAAATACCTTTTGAGACATATGAAAATGGAAACACAACATACCACTTTGTGTTCCCATTTGATAGTATAAAGCAAAGAAAGTTGTAACAAGAAATTTATACTGATAAATGCCTTAACTAAAAAGAATTCAAAAGAAAATCCTGCAGGCTTTTTACACAACAAAGAACTAGAAAAGAACAAATGAAGCCCAAAGTTAGAAGAAGAAAGGAAATAATGAAAATTATAGCAGAAATCAGTAAACTACACACACACATGAAAAAGAAAAATAACAGAAAAAAATCAACAAAATTAAGAGTTAGATGTTTGGACTTCCAGTCAAGAGGGACATATAGGTAAACACAGCTTGCCTACTTGCCCAACCACATAAAAATTACAACAAAACTATAGGACCACTAATACTCAGAACTATCAGAAAACAAGTTGAATGGAAGTACAACAACTACTAAATTTAAGAAACCACATCTATCCAAACTGGTAGGAGAGGTAGAGAACAGGATGGTCCCACACCCAAGTGTGGTGGATTAAAAATTTGGGATATCTCAGGAGGAAGAAGACCCAGGCCCTACCAGGCAACCCAGCCTAGGAGTGCCAGGAAGATAAATCCCCATAACTTCTGGCTACAAAAACCAGCAGGGATTGAGTCAGTGGTACAATCTGCTGGAGTCCCAAGCAGTTCCCATTAAAGAACCCACACACAGATTTATTCAGACTCACTCCCTCTGAGCTCTAGCCCCAGGGTAGAGCTTGAAAGGCACCAGTGGTATACAAGGAGAAACTGAAGTGTCTGACATCAAGGCGAGAACTGGGGGCAGCTTTCTCCCAGGCAAAAAGGCAGGCAGAGGTTATTGTTCCTTTTGAACCATCCCCCCACAGAGCCACAGGGCTGGCAGGCAGCTGCCATATCTGAGACTCCATCAACCTGGCTAACACTGTTTGCCCTGCCCTAGAGATCCCCTGAGGCTCTGTTCCCCACAACTTACAGGCCCACCCAGATTGTTAAGAATAGCTTTTCCATATGAATGGCTGGTCTTGGCTCATGTCTCACAACTTCCTAAATCCTCTCAAACTAGCAACAGCCTGCCTTAGCAAGCCACCAGGCCCCATACCTCTTGTTAAGTGGCCCCAGGCCTCACAGGAGCAGCAACCAGCCTAGGTTCGCAGTTAGGCTTTGCCTAGGAACCTCCAAGCCCAGCACAAGTAGCAGCTGTCTCAGGTTGCTTTATAGCTCATGAAGGGTAGCTGCAGGCAGAACACCAGTGGGGGCACCTTGTCTGCACCACCCAGGAAACCCCAGGGCCCAAATACGCAGTGGACAGCTACACACCACACTGAAGCACCACCACTCTGCCCCTGCGCAACAGATCCTCTGTGGAAGTGAGAAGTTTGTGGTAAGTGGTCACAGCCAGTTCTTGAACCTGACTGGCCTGGGTAAATCCCTCCCATTGATGTGCCACAGCAATCAAGGCTCACCTACAAGAGGAGGGTGTACTCAACCCACATAAAGGGCAC
>PVJD01019127.1:0-12534 GCA_004026545.1 Mormoops blainvillei | reverse complement strand
GTATGTTTAGTCTCTTAAATCTTGGGGTTCATTTGTTGTAGAAGCCTGTGTTACCCCAACTTAATAGATTTAAAAAGTGAACACAATTGCTCAGTTTCCATTTCCTAACCAGTGCTACTGGGCCAATAAAATCCAACTTGAAGTGTTGTGTGAATACATGAGTTAACATACATAAACAGGCAGCTAAGACCCTGGCATAGTACAGGCACTCGGTAAAGAATATATACAATATTACCTGTGTCGTCTTCCCACCACTCCTTCCCCACCTTGTTTTAATAGAAATCCTTCAAAAATGATTACAATTAATTTTGTAAAATAAAAATAGTGTTAAATTGTTATAATGCTTTTCTTTTGGGGTATTGGGGTAAATGTTCATTTAATACCAAAGTCTACCACCCACTCATCTCTTATACACACACACACACACACACACACACAACAACCACAACCACAACAACAACATAAAACCTGCCTTTTTACATTTTCACATAATGGTGTTTGAAATGGAAATATGGTTGGAAGAGGAAACAATAGGATGCTCCCACCTAATAACTCTCTTATTATTACTTTCCTTCTCATTAGTGTCTCTCCAAGACATTTTGCCTAGGGTTTAATACTAACACACACACACTACACACAAATGCTTACGCACACACACATACACACACTACAATTGCCCAACACCGACACCAACTAAGATTGTTTTCTCCTCCTTGGTCTTGATTGCTGTAACTACAGCCATCTGGCTCAGCAGCTTCTACTGAGATAACTAATTTTGTGAGAAAATTGTTAAAATATAATTTGTTAAGCTATTCTGTGGAATTGTATGCCCAAGAAGAACACTTCTGAATTTTAAATTGACGCTAATCATATTTTTTGCAACACATGACCATTATGTTACACAGAATTCAGGTTATTAATTGTTTTTAATGAGTCCATTTTGAACCTCGACAGGGAGTCCACGGATTACCAGTAAAACCAGGCATTGCCCTGTCCTCAGCTTCCATCAGGCCCGGCCGCCAACTGTCCCCTGCACGGCTGGCTCACTCCCACTGGCGTGACGGCTTTAGTAACTCTGATTGATCAAGTCCTGGACATCTCTACTCAGTCAAGCTAAAAAGGGAAAACAGTACAAAATTGCACACAGTGCTGATTCTCACAGGACATTTTAGTTTTTTTAACTTATGTGCTACTTCCAATTTGACTATAGTGTTCATTAATTTAGAAAATAGAAGAAAAGTAAATTTTCTCACTCTAATGTCACTACTGTTAGCATACTGAAATTTTTCTTCACTATGCATATTTCATCCATATTTGACAATGTATAGTATATGCAACTTTTTACACTGTGACATATACTTCAATGTCACAATTAGGTGCTCTCCAAAGATTGCCTTAGCAGATGGTTTACAATTATCCTAA
The DNA here is from genome assembly GCA_004026545.1 of Mormoops blainvillei. Classification (NCBI taxonomy): domain Eukaryota; kingdom Metazoa; phylum Chordata; class Mammalia; order Chiroptera; family Mormoopidae; genus Mormoops; species Mormoops blainvillei. The sequence goes on along the minus strand of PVJD01019127.1, from coordinate 11,112 downwards.
GTGTAAGAAATTTACTTTCCAGAGCCCCTCTGTGTGCTGCCACCAGCAGAACTCATATTGTAGAGATCATGCTGTGTGGTAGAGGGTTTTCTTTTAAAAAAAAAAAAAACAAAAACCTGCAATAAAAATGTTATATTTTCAAGCCTGGCACCGTGCTGGGTGAGGTCAATTTTTCAGGCATTTGTCCCCATGGAAAACTACCAGATACCATCCCCTATGGATTCACCTAAAAAAATACATGTTTATAGCCTCTCTCCAGACATCTTCAAAATAACTGTATAAGAAAGAAAACTTTCCAGCACAATTCTGCTTGTTTTCAGGTTCTGCGCTGATGAACAGCAGAAAATGATGTTCCTAACAATAATAAGTGCCCACAGAAGGAGCAAATCTTTCTCTGTGCAAAAATCTCAAACTATGGTAGGTGGTATCTTAAAAGCAACAGAAAGTGAACTGGTAGGAGTTGAAACTTAGGAACCTCTCTGGGTCACATAGAAATCCATTTAAATCAAGGGGAATTGGTTAGAAGCCACTTAAAAATCTTCAAAAGAAAACAGTGTTGAAATCAAGTATTAATTCAAGTATTACGTGATTAATTACGTTGTACAAGATTAATGAAGTAATTGTGGAGAATCACTTAGGTAAGAGGAATTTTAAAAAGTTAAAGAATCTTCATGTATTAGTTTCCTGCAGCTGCCATAAAATACCGCAAACTGGATGGTTTTAACAAGAGAAATTTACTGTCTCACAGCTCTGGAGGAAATCAACAGGAAGTCTGAAATCACCATAACTGCAGGGTTGTTTCCTTGTGATGGAGAAGGTTTTCCAAGCCTCAACCTCTCCCCTTCCCAAATGCTGGTGGCCTCAGGCATTTCTGGCCCTGTAGATGGTGTCGGATCCTAAAACCAAATAGGGTAACTTTCACAGGTACTGGGAATTAACCAACCATTCTTACTCCTACAACAAGCAGTAAAGAAAAAGGGGGATATATTTCACATCCATGGCATTTCAATACTTACTTTAAAGTTGCTTTAAAGTGTTCTAGCACATTGTCAGTATCAAGTTAATAAGCAAAACCTACTTCAAGCCCCTAAGAGGAGCTTATGGGACAATAACCTAAGGTACTTTCTGCTACATTTACTTATTGGTTTCAGCACCTACAGGGCATGTTTGTTGATGAGTTATTAATTCAGAAAAGCACATGCACTACCTATCATAAAAGTTTTCTTTTGTTAGATTAACAAGCTGAAATTTTTAATTTTTTAATGGACAAACTGGCAGCAATTCCCATATATAGCTTTTGAAAAGCCAAGGTCTATTGGCTGTCTTTATCTCAGCAATTACTTTGCTAACAAAAAGGAGTAAATTGTCAAGTGGTTTTATCTCTCCTCATAGATATGAATGAACAGTATTATTCTGAAAAGAGATTTTGACCTTGGTTTAGGACACACAACATTGAAAAGGGGTCATTGGTTTCATTGGTGTTCAAGGGGCTTTCAACAGCATCTATGACTCCATTATTTAGTAGACCAGCTAAACCTCCCACTAGAGCTTGAACCAGCACAGGGAAAGTCCTGAGATCTTTCCTCTACCTGAAACCAAGGACGCATTTCATCCAAGAGCAATGAAGTACAGTTTGCTTATGTTCCATGCTCTGCCTAAACTCTAGAACCGAATACCTCTTTCCTAGTTTCTGTCTGTACAGAGAGTCAGACCCAAAGGCAAAGCAGTCCTTTACGATGTGCTATTACAAAGGTTATTTTTTAAAGGACCTGTCTGATTGAACTTACATCCTTCAGAGCTACAATTACCACAACTTTTTCATAAGCTATAAATTGCCAGAGAAAAATTATGAATTATTTTTTCTTGATGTTTGGCAATTCTGTTATTGCTTTTTTGTGGATTTTGTTATCTGTTATTACAGAGGTACAGGCACGCACTTATACCTAAACACCCACGTGTACATATATCCCAAACAAGAATTGAAAAGGACGAGATGAGAGGGAAGAGGAAGAGTGGTAGGCAAAATTCTGAGAAGGCAGGAAAGATCCCCAGGACTACTGGGCACACCTGATATAATGCCCTCTCCTGGAGCATTGGCAGGACCCATCAATAGGATGGGCTATTGCTTCCCTAATTTGGTTATCTTATAGAATAAAAGTGAAGGAATTTTTGCAGATGTAATTAAGATACGTAATTAGATGACTCTGAGTTCATCAAAAGGGAAGTTATCCTGGGAGGCTTGACCTCAGAAGGAAAGCTCTTAAGGGACTGGGCCCTTGCTAAAGCCAGGTATCTGAAGCATAAAAGAGAGATTGTCCTACTGACGTTGAAGGAGAGAGGGCCTGTCGGGGGTCTCATGTGGCCGGGAATAGTGGGAGGTCCCTAGGAGCAGAGAATAAACCTCAGCTCACAGCCCACAAGAACAGGGAAAGCCTCAGTCCCTCAACTGCAAGCACATGAATTCTGCCAACAACACAGGCACTTGGAGGACGACTCTGGACTTCACATCAGACTGAACCCCACGGATGCCTTGACTTCAGCCTGGGAGAGCCTGGTCTGAGGACCCAGTTAACCTGTTTCTGCCCTCCTGAGCCCTAGAAATTGTGAAACAATAAATGCCTATTGTTTGCAGCTTCACAGTTTACGGATATTTATTATGCAGCAATGAACAATGAATACAGGAAGTAATAGAAAGGAAAGGTCCTGAAGGAGAAGGGAGGGGAATGTATTCAACAGATGAGGTTCGCTTTCCTCTCCCACTCCGCTTTCAAAGTCCCCACGGCATGGCAGATGTAATGCAGCCTGGGTCAGAGGAATACACTTGGGGGTGTGTAAGCGTGTTCGTGTCTCACTCCTTTTGTTCCCAGGGCATTTTTTACAATGATGAATGTTGCTGTGGCAACATCACAGGATTCCAAATGATTTCTTCTAATTCATTGAAATAGTCAAATATGCCATGTAGTGAGCAATGCTTCGGCTCAGTGAGAGCTCCAGTCACTGGCTGTGATAAATCTGTTTCCATTACTCCACCTGCCACCGGAAAGCATCCCGATAAACACTTCAAAATAGACTGAATAGTCGTAACATGTACAAAAGAGCTGTATCTCCTCCCGGAGAACTACAACTGTCTGTATTACAGACAGCTAATTCTAACTGCAGAAATTATTCTTCATTAAGCTATCTTAAGACTAAACTCCAGTGAAACTGTTTCAGTTCTCTTTAGTTAACTACCAATAGAGCAAAAGTAAAAGTCATCCAAGTGTTTAACCTTTAGCTAATTGTTTCCATTACAAAACGAGCATGTTCATTAGAAGACTTATTCCAAGCAAAACTATTGTAATAAAGTTTGACTATATCTGGAGGTTTAAAAAAAGTTGAATGGAGCTCCCAAACAGGTGAGGTGCCATTTTGACAGGCATTTGACCACAATTCAATAATGGTTCAGTCCTCAAACTGCCTCCAACCATCAGATTGAGAAGGAATAATAAAGTAGGAACATCTGTAAGAGCCTTCCTGTAAGCAGGTACTACTGTGTTGCACATAAAACAGAAAATTAAATATCGAGGCCTCCAATATGGGTTGCTTACCCATCAGTCCCTGCAACTCCTTTTGCATGAGCCAAATCCTGATCCTGTGCAGTGTTTTGTGACTGCGCACTTCTGGGAAAGCTGTGCTTGGCAGCCCTGGAGAGTGAATTGCAGTCTAAGCCAGAGGTTGTCTATCTTTCTTTCTCATCAGCTTCACCTGGAAAGTAAGCCCGGTTTACTGGGCCACCTCCAGACGTCCTGACCCACTAGGTCTGGGATGGGGCCCAAAAAGGTGCATTGCTAACAAGTTCCTAGGTGATACAAATGCTACTGAATCAGGGACTCCAACATGAAAGCCAAGTCAATCACTGGTTTCCCCAGCAAGGGATTTGTTTGGATGGAGGCCAAGGATACCATTCTTAGCTAAGGTGAGAGGGGAAACCAGCTGAGGTCTTGGTAAAGATTGTTCATGTACAAGAAATAATAATAATAATGATTAATAATAATAATAATAACTGAGACAAAGTAGGAGATTTCCTCCCTTTCCTGTTTCTGAACTTTGTTGATTTTGCTTAATGCTTGGAAACTAGAACTTAGGTGCTTATCATAAGGGGAGACAGCCTAAAGAAAAAGTCTACGTGACAGGTTGGAAAGTTAGAAAGAAACTGGATCATGAAGCTGTTGAGCTACTGAGCTCCCCAGCCCTAAAAAAGTTGTCTCCAAACTTGTTATTACACGTGGTCTATTAGCTTTATTCCAAGTTGGTTCAGTTTCCTGTTACTCAGAATCTAAATCTCCTTAACAGAATCATAAATAATTGGAGCACTTCATTTATTATTATGGGTTTAGGGTAAATAAATTTTTTAATGTTATTAATAAATAATTATTTATTATGTGCCCCACATAGTACTCGTGCCCTGGGTCCCACTGTCTTAGATACTGAAATAATGTCTCCTGTTATAAAAATGGATGAGATTCCAAACATTATTTTTAATGGATATGAGTGCTGGAGGAGAGACCAGGACAAAAAAATTTTAAAAACCTAAACTTCGAAATATGTTTCAAAATATGAGCATCCCAGACTTATTTCTAAGCAAAATCATTACTGTCCAAATGAGTTAGCTGATTCAAATCAGGGGGTTGAATTGTTGGCTTGTAAAGGGTTTTTGTTGTTATCTCACCTTTATTTTCCAGGTTGATTGTCTATTTTATTCAGGTTCAAGTGGGTCAGCGGACAGGACAGCCTATTCCGCAGAACATTTAGCACATGTCTCCCTGCTCTCCCTTCTAAGAGCCTGACCCTACCGATGGGACATGAGAATTCATCTTTTACATCAAATTGGAGCTGCTCTCTAGACTTCGAGCCCGGGATGGGGCTGTAGTCCTACTACAGAATTCTCTGGGCTGTGAAAACGACGCTGGGTTATTTAGCTTTGTACACCTTAGTGAAGGCAACATGCTGGGGACTCCAGCTCCTCCGCAGAGAAACCTGTAATGCCGAGAATGAGCTGTGCAGGATTAAAGGACATCTGGGCCAGCCCCTCCGATGGGCCTTTCTAATCCAGGAACTCCTTTCCACACGTAACAGCGAACATCACAGCTATCACTAAGGTAAAAATGGGTTTATCTTTCTCTTCCCTGCCCAGGGTGGGGTGCAGCTACTGCCCCGCTGGACTCCTGTCATTTTGGTATTTCATTGTGAGCCTACTATGACAGAGCCTCCACTGGCTATATCAAGGCCCAGATAGTTGTAAATGAAAGTCCTCTGGGACATCAGTTGATTACTTTAATTCTGCCTGAATGTATCAAACCCCATCTATGGGAAAGACCCTTCAAAGTCCATAATGAATCTTCTACTGTGGGAAAGGCAATGGAAACTTCATGCTGGGCTCTGTCCCAGATCCTTTGTCACAGCAATGCTACTGGAACCTCATTACAGAACAGCTCAAGGGTTTCCCAGGAGGCCTCAACATACTAATTATTGTCCATCCCTTTAAAGAAAGGAGCTTAGTCATCTTGTCTAATGTTGTTAAAATGACAGCAAATACACCTGCCTGGAGGCACAGAGATGGAGGAGCTGATCTCCTGCGATGTATTTAAATCAAGTTACAGTCTTTCAAGGAAACAATTTATTCTAAAGTATTCTCCAAAACAAAGCTCTCTTTGACCTGTGTATATCATTGCCTCTTATTCTCTGTTGCAGTTTATTTTCATAGAATTCTCTTTGCCTTGCACAGAAGTGCTGTATACAGTATAAAGTCCAATGGAATTAGAAAAACTGAAAAGCCATTTGAAACATGAGATCAGTGGTTTTCAAACTGATACTCTACCAAAGAGCTTAGGCATTCCCCAAAGCGTAAGTATTTTTCACCAATGATTAAACTGCCTAAAAACACACTCAGTGAGCCTGCCATATTGATTTTTTTGTCTGCTGTTTAAAAAACAGAAAAAACACAGTCACAGCACCAAAGCAGTAGACTGAGTCTTAGTCTATTTGAACACTTAACTTCTTAAAAAGAGAAACTTTCCTTTCAACTCCTTACTTCTCTGGACTCTAGAGACAAATTTTTTCAGAACGTGTCCTGTTTCCCAGTTTTATATTCGCACCCTTTCTCCCAGTGACATTGAAAATTCTTAATGAGTTATTCTCCCCTAGGGAAGAAAAATCTATGAAAAACATATTTTTAAACTTAATTTATTTGTAAAGAAAATGCAGTTCTTATTTCAGAAGCAATACTCACATAAAATTAGAAAAAAAGTGGGAAACACAGAAGGAAATTCTTTATATTACCAATATCCAAACACACAGCACCACTTCATATTTTGATAAATTCCGTTAAAGTCACTTCTTGTTTTAATCGCTACACTTTTTCAAAACTTACAGACTTACGTGTATTCTCTGGCAATGATTTCTCACCACCCTTGGAAGTTTTCTCTTACTGTGCCTGCCCATTAAACCTCGGTATTCTTCAACTTTGCACCTTAAACCTCTTCCAGTCTCACTCAGTATACCTTCCGGTTAATATCATCAATATGCCTGGTTTTGTGCCATCTATAAGCTGGCAAATCCCAAAGAGACATCTTCTGTTTACTCAACTTTCTGATCATTAAATCCATTTTTCCATTTCTTTGCAGTGTAACTCCACCTGAATATCTTTAAATTTAAACGTCCAAGCCTGCCATTTCTTCTGTACTCTCCTAAGATTATTTTGGTTGCAAGAAAGAGGAAACCAATAGTCAAACTCGAGTAAATGAAAATCACATAAAAATAACTTATTGGTTCCAGGACAGGACTGGCTAAGCCCCAGCACTGATAACAAGGCTGACTAATCAGGCTCCATTTCTGTTCTGCTAGCTCCTTTTCCTTTCATTGTTTTTCATTTCATCTCCAGATTGATAGTCATTTGTGACCACAAATGGCTACCATCGTCTTCCCATACTTCATGCTCCCAGGTTCTAACCAGGCAGAACCGAATGAGCAGAACTGGACAGCTTCTGTGTTCATTATTTTCCCAATATCCTCACTAAAGTTTTAAAGGACACTCAGATTAGACTGGCTCAGACCATGTGCCCTACGCAGAACCAATCACACCAGAGCTCACTTCCAGTTTCCCCATTTTGCAAGTGGCCCACCTGATTTAAGTTTCTCCTCTTTGCACACCTCAGATTGGGAATTTTTGTTGACATGGTAGAGCATGGTCCTAATTCACACAGTAGGACACTTAAAGCTCAGTCAGCCAATTGTCAAAAAACAGGAGGATTTATCCACATGGTTTTGAGCCACAAGGAAAGGTTAGTGCTCCAGGAGTTCACTAAGGAGAGTACCTGCCAAAAATATGGAGGAAAGCTGTACAGACAGCCATCACGATATATCATCAGAAACAATACATTTCACTATAGGTTTAACAATGAGGATGCTGCTGGATGGATTTCTCCAGCGCCACCTGTCATCAGCCAGGACATGGAGTCCACAAAGAGAAAATGGTACAGCACAGGTAGGTATGCATCCTGCTGATTTTTCTGCTTGGAACTACTCATTGCCACCACATGAAAATACCTGGAATTCTTGGTTTTTTATTATATCTATAGATCCTTGATATGTGGTTATCAGCTACTTATGTTGCCTGATGTCCTCTTCCACAGAAAACAGTATATGCAGAGTCTAGTTCTCATTTTCTCTACTCATCAAATTAGCTAAATCTCTACCTGTCTGATGATGTGTAATATGTGTTTATGTGGTGTGGACAGTGCTCCAATTTCAGTTTCTTAACAATAAAACACTCTTTTATTGACTGAGATACTGACCTGTATGTGCTGCCTCTTCAAACTTTCACTTTGTTTTAATGGAATAGTACAAAGAACACTCAGAATTTGCCTCAGTAAGCTACTGTGGTATAAGTTACATAACATGTACAGATAGCAGTCAAGCAGACAGTTAGACTGGAACCGCACAGTTTGCATTAAAACTAGCCCCTGTAATCTGTCACCATGAGTTCTTTGACTATTAACTGCTTACCAACAATATGACCTCCTTTTATCACTTTGAAGACATTTACTACTATTAGAGAAGGCAATTGAGCTTGTGTCCACCCCAGTCACCTGTGAAAGACACTCATTGGATTGTGATATTTATCCACGGAAGCAGAGAAGAATTTTTCTCTGTTTGTTTTGTTCTGTTTTATTCCCCAGGGATGGAGGGTTATATGGTGTTGATTTTTTACTAAGCTAATCATATCTTACCATACTGTGCAGACATTACACTCCTAGGTATTTACTTAAATGACTTGAAAACTTATGTCCACACAAAAACCTGAACATAAATGTTTATAGCAGTTTTATTCATAATCATCAAAAACAGAAATAAAACAAGATGTCTTTTAATAGGTAAATGGATAAAAAAAATTCTGGTACATCTATGTAATGGAGTATAATTCAGTACAATAGAATACTACTCAATAATAAAAAGAAATGATCTATGAAGCCATGAAAAGACACGGATGAATCTCAAATGCATATTACTAAGTGAAATAATTCAGTCTGAAAAACCTATGTATTACTATATGGTTCCAATTATATGACATTATGCAAAAGGAAAAATTATAGAGATGATTAAAGATCATTGGTTTGCAGAGATTTGAGGGGATGGTGGCAGGGTTGACTGGGAGAAGCACAGAAGATTTTTTAAGGTGGAAAAACGAGTCTGCACAACCCTATAATGATGTATCCATGGAATGGGGAATTTTTATAAATGTGTAATTGTGTAATTTTTGATTCCATATTAATTTATTATAATGTGATATATAAATTAAAATATTTTACATTTTCTTGAATAAACACTTTTTGCCTAAATCATATAAATAATGCATTTGTCCAAACCCATAAACCTTAGCAGCCCAGAGTGGACCTTAATTATATGCAAATTTTTCAAACATCATTTAGGATGTGTGGGATCCCAGAAAAGAATGCAAAATGTGACAAAACAATCTAACTGTATTACAAATGCATAACACTGTTACAGAAAAAATGAAGCGACCAGACACTGAGGGGTTAGGAGCATGATCTTTATTTACGTGCACGGGCCCAGAGGAGACAAACTCCAAATTCTGAGCCCAGAACAATAGCCCTGCATTCCTTTTATGCTGGGCCAAGTGGGGGAAGGGTCTTGGGAGGTATAGATTTGGCGCCGAAGGGGCTTACAGAGGTGGGAGATAAGCATTTACAGCATTTGTCAGGGCAAATGGTGTCTCAATATCTACAGCATTAATCAGAGCAAATAGCATTTCATCTTTGGTATCAGCCTTGATTTCCTCTACAACACAACCTCCTTGACTAGAGTAGGTTCAAAAAGTGCTGACCTAAGTAACATGGAAAAGAGTGGGGTCAGTAAAACTAAAGACTAAGGAAACTGCACATAAACACTATTCTAGTTGATAATATTTGTTTCCCATGGGCAGGGTAGAGATTCAAAATTATAATACTACTGTATAAGTATATAAGTATACTGGAAGTGAAAAATTAAATAAATGTATGGTATGTAATGGGAACCGCGTTTCTCACTGTTGGAGTGGCCGGTTACACATAAACGAGGGTCTAAATAGCCCAAAGGCTGGAATGCCCCGGATGGAAATGAATAGGAATCGGCGACATTAGTGCAGACTCACATTTAGCTTAATATAAGTGCAGATTGTTACACAAGGAAATATATGGATACGTATATATACACATACTTATACATATACATACACATAGATATACATATACACACATATATACAGTTTAGTATGCACACACATATTTCCTTGTTCTGTTCAGCTGAAAGGGCCTAGAAGCAATGATAACCTCACAATAATTAACACACCTAACGACCACATCTTGGTTTCTAATTTCATTCTTTAATGAAGGAACCAGGGCACTTTAGAAAAATGGCTGATTCTAGTATGTGGTAGAAATATACATGAGGAACATGAAGCATAGCATAGTACTAGAAAGCAGGACAGTGATCAAAAAATATATATATACCCCACACATATATAGGAGCGTAGGAGCCAAAATAAAAGCTCCCAGTGGACAAAGCTTGAACAATTTGATCAAAACACTAAATAAAAATAGTATTAATATATAACCCCCCAAATAAATATCCAAGTCCATACTGATTTAAATAAGTGATGGAAGGAAGAAAGGAAGGAAGGAAGGAAGGAAGGAAGGAAGGAAGGAAGGAAGGAAGGAAGGAAGGAAAGAGAGAGAAAGAGAAAGGGAGAGAGAGAAAGAAAGGAAAGCAGAAAAATTTTAAATTATCTATGGAAACATTCCACCCTCAAAGAATGTTAGCTCCCCACTCCATCAGTGAAGTCTTCACATGGTGACTTCCTTCCAAAAAAGTATATTATGGAAATGGGAAGAAAAGTAACTCTACAGAGAAGAAGAAAAAAAAAAAAAAAAACCACTACTTCAGGTGATTAAAGAAAACATTACCAGTGACAAGTGATGTTGAGAGTACACAATCCTGAAAGGATGTGATGAAAATGGCAGTTCACTTCTGCCACCTTCTCTAAAAAAAAATTTACATAACCCCTGTCTAAAAATCATAAATAAAATATCAGACAGATCCCAAAAATGAAACACTCTACAGAGTGTCTGGCCAGTACCTCTCAAAAATGTCAAGGTCAGCAAGATCAAGCGAAGTCTGAGATACTGTCACAGCCAAGAGAACCCTGGAGTCATGACAACTGAATGTAACGTATCTTGGATGGATCCTGGAATGGAAAATGGACATTAGGGTAAAAACTAAGGAAATATAAATCGAATAAGGACTTTAGGTTAATAATCATGTATCAGTAGTGGTTCATTAATTGTATCAAATACACCATTCTAAAGTAAGATGTTAATAACAGGAGAAATGGGGTGTGAGCATGTGGGAACTCTGCATACTCTCTTCAAATTTTTCTGTGAAAACAAAACTCTACTAAAATAGAAAGTTTATTTTTTTTAAATATCAGCATTTAAATTGATACAAATATTTTCTACTCTCCATTTTACCCTGATCTTTCTCTAATGGTTCAAACTTAAAAGTCATATTTATATCCCT
>PVJD01019126.1:0-12533 GCA_004026545.1 Mormoops blainvillei | reverse complement strand
GCCCACTCAGCTCCCGGCCATTTCTTCATGCTGTTCGGAATTAACCCTTCCTTTCCCTGGGTTGTCATGGGTTGGGGAGGCACAAGCTTCCCCTTTGGCTGCCTAAGCAAAGCTTGGATAAAAGGCCAGGAAAATCACCCAAAGTACTCGTGACTGATTTTGTTCTCCCTTGTTCCGTAGGCCAAGCTCTTCTTCCTCCGCGTCCCTCTCTTGCGTTGCCACCCAGCTACCCGCTTTTCCCAGGATGCACCGAGTTTCTCACGCCTCTGCACCTCTGCACAGGCCATCCCCCTCTGCCGCAAATGCCGTCCCCCCACCGCCCCTTCCCGACTAAAGCTGCCATGCCCTTTGAAGCCCTAGCTCCCGGGTCCTCTCCTCTGTATGGCTTTTCCCATGCCCCCTCCCCCATCCCCAAGTGAAATGAATTGTTCCCGTGGCGCTCTACGCCCCCTTGGCTGTGGCCTCTCCCCATGGCATTTTGGTGGTTCTGGTGGTCCGTCCACGGCCCACTCACCCCGGTTTGTGTGGCGGATGGGCAGGCGAGCCTGACCGACGAGGGCCCGGCACAGCGCTAAAGTGAGTGTGGGAACTGGGGGAAAGGAAAACAAGGGCGGAAGAGAATGGAGGGGCCAGAGTTAGGGTCAGCGCCCCGAAAGTGTCCGTGAAGCCCAGGGCATTTGACAGAGTCCGGCTGCACCCCTGGCTTTGTGCCCCTGAGGGCCCTGAGTGGTCCCACCTAAAACTCTGCCATCCAGGTGGGCGAGACGAGATCCACCTGGAGCTAAGAGAAGCAGGACGATGCTGTGGGCAAAGAGCGGGCACTCTGGGGTCAGACCCTGCGTGTTCGAGCCTTAGCTTGGCGCTTACAGTGTCCCCATCTCTCGTCTCTCTGACGCTCGGTCTCCTCATCGGTAAGATGCCAGTGTCAATGTTCGGGGTCCCTGGAATAAGTATAAAGTGCATGCAGGGAGCCCTTGCTCAGCTACTGTCATTCGGCGGTGATTATTAGTTCGTGGTCTGGTACAACATTCCAGGGCAGAAGAAGGTCAAGGCCAATGAGAAGGCTTAAACTAGGAGATGAGAGTGAGACTAGAGAGGAAGGTAGGTAGAATACCTGTTATCCGGGCGGTGTCAGTCAGAATTTTTTTCTTTTCTTTTTTTTTTTTGCAAATGACAACAACCTAACTATAAAACATAGTCAAGCAAAGAGGAAGGCATTCATGTACTTAGCTGAAACGTTCAAAGGTACATTTTGAGTTTTACCCATGGCTGGGAGGCTGGGTCTCCCCCTTGCACCCCTCTTGGTCCTGATTTTTGGGGGTGGCTTCACTTTCAGGCAACCGCCATGCACGTGGAGGTGCCGTTTGCTCCAGGCTGGCACGTCCACACGGCTCACAATCTCTTCCGAAGAAAGAGTGTCTTGCTCAACATTTCTTGGAAAGCCTTGGAACTGTCTCATTGTTATGTGTCTATCATGTTCCCTTTCTGGAGCCAGTCATGGTGGGACAGTGCTCTGATTGGCTAAGCCCAGACCATGTGACCGAGCTTGGTATTTGAGGAAGGGGAGAGCGTCCAACTTCCCCTGGGAGGAGTGGAGAAGAGGGTCTTCAAGGAAAACTGGGATGCTGTCACCCAGAACAAGGCAGGTGTGCTGGGGAAGAAAAGCCTGGGGGCTGTGCCCTGCAGACGGGGACTTGCGGGGCCCAAGGAAGGACTGTCCGGCAGGCCAGGGAAACACCAGTGCCGGCACTAACTGGGCAGTTTTGAGCCTGTGGCTTCTGACTTTGGTCCCCAGTAGGCTTAACAAGCATGAATCAGCAGTGAGGCTGCTGCACACGGGCTTTTGCAACCGACCTTTCCCCTCCACCCTGGCCCTGCATTGGCATGTCCCTTGGGCTGGACCCAGCTCCAGCCGACCCGGGGAGAGGGCGGGCCTCTGGTCTCCTCACCCCAACTCTTCCACGGCGGCCTTCCCCCCCGACCCAGGGAGTTGTCGAGACAAAGTTCCAATGTCACCTTCCGTTTTGGCTGGACACCCTCTAGTCAGTGGCTCCCCACCCCCAGTGGAAAGACCAGGATGGCTTTATAGCTCCAGAGACAAGCATGGTCCAGTTCCCCCTGCCTCCATATAGGGTTACTATAGGGGGCAGACAGGTAGCCGTCAGCTACTGTGTCCCTGGTCCTGTTATAGAAGGAAAACAGCACAAAGCCTTGGGGAGAACAGAGCATTCGACCTGGGGCAGCTGGGGGCAGCCAGGGGTCAGGCAGGAGGAGCTGGTGGGGTGAAGAAAGGAGGCCAAGGGCATCCCAGGGCAAGCAACATACACACGAGTGACAAGCTTGCTTAGGAAGCTGTAAGGGAGCCAGGGCTCGGGGAGAGGGGGGGCAGAGACGGTACAGGGAAGTGGCAGGTGGACCAGTGTTCAGAAGGACTCAGTGTGGCCGCGTCCAGGTCTGATCGAGTCCTCTCAGGTCAGACCATCAGATCCAATTAAACAGAGGCTCGTATGGAGTGAGGGTCTCCCTTCTGTGTGAAACTGACGTCCCGAAGATTTGGGGCTTCCTTAGAAAAGATACATGAAGGCATCGTGGGAAACCTCATTCCAGCCTTTGGCATCGGTGACTCATCCAGGTGCCAGTTTTTATTCCCTGCCTTGTCACCGTCACCACCCCTACATCCAGCCCCTTCCTGGGAACTCCTGCTCGGACTGTGGCAGCAGCCAGGCGGAGCTGCGCACCGCCCCTGCCCAGGACCGGGAGCCTGGCAAAGCGGCCAGGCACCAGGTTTAGGCCCAGCCAGGAAAGCTGCAGGTGCTGAAGGGCCCTCCCAGGAGGACCAAAACATCTCCCGTCCCCTTGTTTTGTTATTTCTAAATTTGGGAAAGACGAAACCCCCTTTGGTCGTCTGTCCCTGGGTGTGTTACCTCGCCAAAGCCCCGTGAGCCTGAGTTTCCCCAAAGTCCCTGTGTTAGAAGGAGGACCCCCCACTCCCTCCCCTGCTGGCCTGCAGGTCTCCTCTCCTGGCCAGACCTGCTGCATGGGGGCTGCAGCATGCAGCAGGGTGGGCTCCGACAGCAGGCTCACATGGACAGGGTCACAAACCATAGGACGTATAAATCAAGGTAATACACGATTCAATTACATATGTGTTTATCGCCTAACCAGACAAGCAGAGCTTCCCGATGACCTGGAATTAGGCCCAACTCAGGGTCTGACACCAGGATGACGAGGCAGCCGTGTGCCCGTTCTCCATGTTTCCCTGCTCTGTAAGGGGCCTCCAGGCGGATCCTAGATGCCCAGCCCACACATCGGCCCCTCCCCCAGCAAACGGCACCCAGGGCCATACGGTCCACCGTAGGGAAAATGGAATGGGTGGGAGGCCTGTGGAGGCCTGGGAAGTGGGCTTGGACATTTAACTGGGGATCCCAGTGTCCTGAGAACCTGGAATGTCACCTGAAGGGCAGGGGCATGGCCTCCAACTGGGTACATCCCCTTGTCCCCCAAGACTCCTCACGTATGGGGAGGACAGGCAGAGTGGGGCCTTCAGGAGGGCAGGATCCAGGGCTGGAGGCCCTCTTGTCCTGGTCAGAAGGTGCCAGACAGGGAGTGAGGGAAAAAATTCAGGTTCCTGGTTTTGCTTTTCTAAGCAAGATCTTGAGTCAGGCCCAGGACCTCTCTGGACCTCACTCCCCCAGGTGCAAAGTGCCTGGGTCCGTCCATTTGGTTTCCGAGCTTCCTTCTGGCTCCCACCCAGGGTCCCTGCGCTGACCCTGCCGCCGTTGGGCCAGTGGGTTTCAGCAGCCATCTGCTTCCCTGGGCCTTCCTGTCTGGTGCCACCCCCTCTAGAGCCTCAGCCGTCCTCAGAACTGAGCACTTGGGCGTCTGTGGAGCAGGCCCAGAACCAAGAAGCAAGCAAACTAACAACCTTTATTCCGTCTGGGACCTGGGGTCCTAAAAGCAGCGGACCTTCCACTAGGCTAGCCGGCAGGCCTCCAGGTCTCCCAGGCAGGTCGACCCTTCCTGCCGCGGGTCTGCGGCCTGGCAGGCTCTCCCAGGTCAGGTCTCTAGGCAGAATCTTTAAAGAAAATAAGTGAATTCGGCAAATTGAGAGGACAGGGGGTCCCTGTGAGTTCTGCAGGGCTCCCGGACAGTGCTGGTGAGGACAGATAAGACCAGAGGAGGAGTGGGGGGAGGGGAGGGAGGGGAGGATTTGGGGGAGAGGAACAGGAGGAAGAGGGAAATCATTATTACCATTTAGTGAGCTTTACCAAAACTTTTACATACGTTTACTCAGTGATTTACAGATTCCGTGGATCAGTAAAGTCTCCTCCTTTCCAATGCCCAGTTTTGTGAGCTAAAAAGTGAGTTGCTCACATTTGATTTCGTCAAGCAAGGGCATTAAGAAAGAAGTATTTACTCAGTTGTTTTTTCATTTGACAAATATTTATCGAGGGCCAACTGGGTGCCAGGCATTATTTTAGGCTCTGAGATGCGGCTGTGAACAAAACAGACCAAAAATTTTGCCCGGGTGGGGAGAGTCAGGCAATGGGCTCCAACCAGAAACCAGTCATGGCTTCCGTGGCAGTGCGTGCCAGGGGGAAAACCAGGTGGGGGCGGGGCGGGGCACACTGGAGATAGGTTGTATTTTAAATATGGCAGCCAGGGAAGGCATCCTTGGGTAGGAGACATTTGAGTAAGTTCCGAAACTGAGGAAGGGTGAGTTTTGTGGGTGGGTCGGTTAAAGTTTTAGGTAGACAGAATAGAAATACAAAGCCCTTAAGCCCTTTCAGCCCCCAAAATAAAAATAGAGGAAGGATATAATCTTAGAATAAAGGCCAGCCCTTCTTAGAGGAAGGAATTGGAAACCTATTATGGTGATACCTGTATTACTGTCCTGTACCTACCTGTCTGTCACTATATACATGCGAGAGAGAGAGAGAGAGAGAGAGAGAGAGAGAGTGTGTGTGTGTGTGTATATAGAGAGAAATATAGATGTATACATTTCCACTGACATTATTTATTTTGTTATAGTATACAAGGGTAAGAACTTGTCCCAAGTCAGTCTCTGTCTGCTGCAGATTAACACATGGCAACTGGTTGTCATCGCGTTTGTCGTCGCGTTTTACAGGTGAGGAATCTGAGCCTCCGGGAGGGAGCAGCCGTGCCCAGGGTCACAGCAGCTGGCACCCACAGGCCGGTATTTGAACCCAGGTCCAGGGCCTGTGCCCTTAACCAGGAGCCATCCTGGCCTGCTTGGCAGCCACGCCTCCTGACCTCGGCCCCAGGGCCCCACCAGTGCTGATTAAAAGAACGGCTTGGCCATCTGGTTGAACCTGATTTTCCGTCAGTCCTTCTTTTTCTTCCCCACACCGCAGGCCCAGGAGGCCCGGTGGGCGGGCCGTGTAGCTGGCAGTGAGCTGGCAGGACACAGGGAGGTGGGCGGGGCCGCAGACCTTGCTCCTTTCTGGGGATCAGCGGCAGCTCCCTGGCGCCGGGCCGACTGGGGCCTTCGCGCTGGCATTTGTCCTGTTCAGGAAGCTCAGCTCCGGTGGCCGGTGTGGCTCAGGAGATAGCGTTGCTGCAGACCGGTCCATGCGAGTGAGCACGCTACAGACGCCTGCTCTGTGCCCAGCCCTGTGCTGGGAACTTTAGAGGCTATCTCAACAACAGTGAAAGGGGGGCAGGAGATCCGTTCCTTCGTCCACTCACTCATTCATACCTTCATTCGGCCAAAGTTCGCTGACCGCCGTGCCATTACAGAGAGTAGGGTCTGGGTCTCCAGGGTGAGCGGGCACCGGGCCAGGCACCTTACTGAAAGAAGCATGGAGTTGGAGTACGGCCTCGGGAGAAGTTCTCAGGGTGGGTGGAGGGGTTTATTCAGATTGGCTGGGACCCGGACAAGTTTTGAAAGGAAGTGAGATCTCGGTTGAGCCTTGGAAGCCAGGGCCTTGGAAATTGGAGGGCACAGAAGGGGCCCCAGGCAGGGGTACAGCCCGAGCCAAGCTGGGCAGCCGAACCATGCGGGGCATGTTTGGAAACAGGAGCTGGCCGTCTGGAACAGGACGTCCCTGCCGGACAGTGGAAGGAGAGGTGGTTAGTCAGAGAGGCAGCTGGGAGACAAGGTTCCCCAACTGGTCTGAGTGGCCTTGGCCCCATCACCTGCCTCCCTGACTCTCAGGCTGTCATCCTGTAAATCAGGTTTAATGACACTTACTCCACCTGTCTTACAGGGAAGGGGGAGGAAGGTCTAAGGGGCCAGAGATTTTGCTATGCCGAGAGAGGTTACTTGCCTCCTTTAGTTTGGACCTCTCCTTTACGCTCCCACGACCCCCTGTTTAGCCTCTGTCCTGGTGGGCACGTGGGAATCTGGGTTTCAATGGTCTCCTTAGAGCTGGCCTCCAGCCATAGCCCCTGGGCCCCTGAGATACTCCCGGAGGCTAGGCCTGGGCTGCACGTGGCCTGTGTACACGGTACATGGTGAGAGGGGAAGCGGTGGGGTCAGCCTCACCGCAGTCCGGTTCCCCGGTCGGGTACAGATGGCCCGTGCGCCCCTCGGCAGATCACTTTGGCTTCTGGGCCTCCCTCTCCTCACTGGTGAAATGGGAGTGATAACAGCGTCTGTGGGAGACTTAGTGGGCAACGGTCGATACGGACCTTCCAGCCTGACGTGTCCCAGTGGGTCCTCCATGAGTGGCCGCCGTCACTGATATGAACCAGCCCCCCCGCCCCAACCTTTCCCAGGAATTCAGGGGCCAGGAGGGTCCAACTCACAGGATGCTGAAGGTCACAAGCGGTCCCAGCTTTCAGCCACGGCCATCACTCACTCATTCATTCACTCACTCCTTCCCTTGGCAAGTGTTTACCGAGCCCCTTCACAGCACCCAGCACAGCACCGGGTGCTTTGCTGATGCAAAATGTCTAAGACAAAGTCTCTAATCACAAGAGAACATATAAAATTAGCAGGCAGCCCATAATTATGGGCCCCACGGAGAGGGGCAGGCAGTGATCTGTTGGGTTCAGAGAGAGGAAATGGTAGAAACTGGGAGGTAGGAGGGTGACGTGGGGATGCATGAGGGAAGACCTCCTGGAGGAGGCGGCAGTCTGCGGCCGGGAGTATGGAACTCAGCCGAGCAGGGCAGAGGGGGAGGGCACTCCAGGTAAAGGTTGCTGCTTCCTGAGCGAAGGTGCAGAGGAAGGAGAACATGTGGCAATCAGACCGTCTGATTTGCCTGGCTGGATGGACAGGGTAGAAGGAATGTGGTTGTTCAGGTGGCCAGGGCTGGCCTGCAGAGGACCAGGAGGCCGGACACTTCCTGCAGCCTGGGATTCCGGGCAACTGACACATGGGTCAAGGCTGGGACCTCGCGGAGCTCACAGGCTCTGGGGAGATGCCTGGAAGGTGGGGTGGAGGGAGGGTCTGGATGGCTCCCCTCCATGCCCAGCAGGCTTCCTACCATGTTGGACATGGGACAGGATGGGGGTGGGGAGCCCTACTTCCTGAAGCAGCCTCTGCCTCCAACTCACTATGTCACCTCAAGTAGGTCACTATGTTTCTTAGAGCCTCAGTTTCTGAACATGTGAAACTGGAGTGACTGGGCCAGGTCATCTCAACTGCCTCTCCGGCTCTGGGACTCTAGAACCCTCTTATTGTTGACTCTAGACACACATGTCATTGCACACCTGCCCGTCCAACATCCGGGCAACCAGCCACCCCTCCAACCAGCCACGGTTGGCCTAGGTGGCCATGTTTGTGCTCTGGGTCCCCTCTCCCCGGGCTGAGCTAAATGAACCAGATTGCAGGCGGTTTCCCGATCCTACCAGGACGTTCTCCATAGCAACCTAATGAACGCTCTGGAGAATTTAAATCCGGATACCCAGGCCCCGACTCAGCAGATAGGGCTCGCCCTTAGCTGTATCTTGATGACCAGCCTCCGTCCATGCACGCGAGCTTTGCCGGGTAGAACTCTGTTCTTGCAGCCAGGCAGTTCGCTGTGAGGGCCTCAGCGTCGTGACAGTGCCCTGTGAACGGTAACGTGAATCCCACTCCGTGAACTTGACTGTGCAAGAAAGACTGCACAGTCTGTACTTCCTTGAAGTGGAATTAACCCGGACCCCGAGTCCACGTTCTTGCTGAGGTGGCTGGAGATTCGGCCTCAGTTGTTAGCGCGGTGAGGGGACCGCCCTTCTTTACTCAGCCTACCATCTGGGTTAGGTCCTCAGTCCAGCCTTCCGGCTGTGGCCACTGTTGACCCCTTCCTGTCCCTCCTGCCAAGTCCCCGAAGGAAGGCGCCTGCTCCTGCAGTGCCAGGCTCCGGCCTCCCTGAACTCATGCGCCTCCCCGCCACCTCCACGGACCCCTCCGGGCTCCACCCCCGCCCCAGTCGTGGTGGCGGTGGGGGGGCTCCCCTCTGTCTGTAGCATGACCTCGAGTTCAGGCCTTGGAAATGCCAAAGGCCCGGAGGCGGCCTGTCCTGAGCATTTTCTTTCTGTGGCACGGGGCTGCTTGTTTGCACTGGAGGAGGGAAGAGCGAGAATGAGAGCACAAAACACCTAGTGACGGTGGCCCGGTTGGTCGTCCCGCCCCGCCGCCCCTGTGCGTTCCTGATGGCCGGGACACCCAGCGCTCCTGGGGAGCTCCTCTGCTCTGCGGCCGCCGTCCTCAGGTCCAGCACTGCACCTGGGTGGGCTCCGGGAGGTGGCACAGGGGACGGGGAAGAGGGCTACGTTCCCTAGGAAGGCAGCAGGGCAGGCCTTTCTGGAGGAGGAACATCTGATCAGGGAGTGGAGCACAGAGACGGATTCGGACCACGGGGAGTGAGTGGGCTGAGGTCACATGGGAGGCGCGGGCCGGGGCACCAGCGCGTGGGACCTCGTAGGACAAGGTGGGGCACGTTGCTTCCAGTCTAAGAGCAGTGGGAAATGACAGGAAGATTGTAGCTGTGGAAGTGACATGCACTTACACTGAAAGACCACTCAGGCTGCCTTGTGGCACAGAGATGGGCGGGGTATGCTGAGGGAGCAGTGGGCAGGTGACAGGGGAGGCCTGTCCCCTTTCACATCTCAGCCCCTGACCCCACCTCCCCTTATTATGCAGCCAGAGGGTCACATGTTGGGAAAGGAAGATGAAGAAATCAGAGTGTTGAAACCTGCGGGTGCATGTGTCTGTGGCCAAGGCTGTGCGCTGCTGGGGATGGGGCGGGGCCCACACAGCCTCCCCCCCGCCGGAGTCCGTGGGCTCAGGGCAGGAGGGAAAGGCACAGCCATCGGAGGACAAGGGCCAAGGGCGGGTGGGCGTGGTTTCCAAGACCGTGGGCCTGAGCATGCAGCGGAGCTGGCTCGCCCCCAAGTCTGCAGCCAGCTGCACGCCTCGGCCAAATGGACTGCATGGCCCCTTAGCCTCAGTTTCCTCATTTGCAAAAGCGGAGTGAGAGTAGTACCTACGCTGTGAGGTCACAGCAGGAACTTAGTGAGGTCGTGTGTTCAGCTCTCGGCACAGCGTCCGCCACGGGGCAAACACTTGCCGGCGTCATCAGCAGTGTCAGTCAACACTGTCGTCGCTTTGCTATGGACGATCTAAGCAGATTTACTCAGTCAGCTCTGGGTGCGTGGAGGCCGTGAGACTTCCCCGCCTGAAAGTTATAAATTCATTAATAAGATTGGCTACTTTTCTATACTCCGTGAGCTTGGCAAGGGCAGGGGCTGGACCTTCAGCTATTTTTTCTCCTTCAGGCCCCACAGTGGGCCCTCCCACCCACGTTCCCCAACACCGTGGTCTTGATGTGCTCATGCTGTCCGGGGTTACATGGTCACTGTCGGTATTCCCTGCTAGACCTTCTCCTTTAAGATGGGACCCTCCCCAGACATCACTGCATCAACAGGGGTCTGGTTAAGAATCCAGGCTTCCTATTAATATCCAAAATAATTGACAGCAAGCTCTTGAAAAGACATTTGCACAGCCATGTTCATAGCAGCATCGTTCACAATAGCCAAGAGGTGGAGGCAACCCACGTGTCTATCGATAAGCAAATGGATAAACAAAATGCGGTGTCTGCAAGCAATGGAATGTGACACAGCTGTGAAAAGGAAGGTCCTCGTGATCCGTCCTATAGCACAGATGAACCGTGAGGATGTTAGGCTAAGTGAAATAAACCAGGCACAAAGGGACACATACTGTATGAGTCCACATACGTGAGGCTCCTAGAGTCGTCAAACTTAGAAACAGAAAGTAAAGCGGTGGTTGCCACAGGCTCGGGGGAGGAGGAACTGAGGAGGTGTCGTTCAATGTGGACGGAGTTTCAGTTTTGTAAGAGAAAAAACTCCTGGAGATCTGTTGCACAACAATGTTAATATACTTAACACCACTGAACTGCATATTTAAAAATGGTTATAATGGTAAAATGGACGTGGTGTTTTTGTTTTTTTTTTATCACAAGTTTTAAAAAAGACTCCAGGTTTCTGAGGACTCCAGCACACAAAAAACAATTGTACCGATCTCTTCGGGGGGAAGTGAGCATTGCATGAGATATTTGTGGAAACCCCAGTGCCTGGCACATGGTGTGTGCTTCGCAAATGCTATGTCTGCTTTTATTACCATAGGTGCTCAGTAAACATCTGTTGTAATGAAGGAATGAAGCAGGTGTTTGAAGAGTAGGCAACTCTTACTCTCCACAAGGGGACTGTGTTTGGAGCTATTGTTGGTCTCTTCCATCCTTGGTGACGTCCCCTCTCCAGTCCCAGGATGGCCTCCCCATTGCTAAATCTAATGGTCCCATTTTGATTGTCAGTGGCACTTGTCACAGCAGGTCATTCTTTCCTCCCTGAAATGCTTTCTTTGCCTGGCCTCAGGGACACCACCCAGTGTCCTAGTCTCCTTTGCTGGTGTCCCCTCACCTTCCTAACATCTCAGTGCTAATATATCTGGAACCCAGTGATTGCTTCTCTTCTCTTCTGGTTTCTGTCTACACTCATTCCCCGGGGACCTAAGTCAGCCTGTGGCTCCACATGTCACTAATACACGGACAACTCCACCCTGGACTCCTCCTCCGAAATCCAGACTCACGTATCCGTCCCCACTCAGTGTCCGCGCACAGATGTCTAACACCACTGTGGCGAATGAATAGAAGAGACCTAATTTAATATGTCCAAAATAAACGTTCCATCTCAGTAAATGGCAACTCCGCGGCCCCACTCTGCTCGGCCTCTCTGGCATTCCTGCAGCCCTTTGACATACTTAGCAGGCTGCTGCCCCAGGGCCTTTGCACTTGCATTCCCAGGGATGTGAACCTCTTCCTGCTGATAACTCCATGCTGTGCTCCCTCCGTTTGTCCACACTCTGCTCGTAGGTCATATCAGCGAAGCCCTCTTTCCAAGGGGCGACATCCTCCGTCCGCCCCCCACTTCCCTCTGTGCCCCTCACCTTGCTGTACTTTTCTCCACAGCGTTGACCGTTATCTGACATGCTCTGTGTCTCACTGAGCTACCTAGTTCACGGTCAGCACCCCCTGAAATCTCAGCTCTGTGAGGGCAGGGGTCCTGTCTGACTCGCACGCTGTCTCCCCAGAGCCCAGCCTCCAGCACTCGGAATGTCCTCAGTAAATATGTCCTGAACGAAGGAACAAATGAATGGATTCCGTGTGCCCATCTGGAAGAGGCGGTGACCCACAGGGGCTCTGGAGCGGGAGAGTCTGTGAGTGGTTGACATTGGCTGTGCAGTGCCATTCCCAGAAGAACTCCAGTGTCTTAATCACCTCAAGACCAAGCTCTAAGCAAGTTTAGTGGGTGATGCCATGGCCCCACCCAAACTGGGGAGTGAGACCCACTGGGTTTTCTCCCAGTGACCTCTGCAAATCTGTGTCCCCAGTCAGCCGCTCCAGCTGGCGCCGCAGAGATGCTGTTTGCCCAGGGTACCAGGGGGACTCCCAGGTCCTCTGGGAAGAGGGCCGCGGAAATGCACATGCCCACCCTCAGGATGCTCAGTGTACCGTACACATGCTGCAGAGCAAACAGAAACCCTTTCCAGGCAGAGCACAAACCTCCCTCCCCCGCCCCCACACTCACGCTGGGGCTTTCCTTCCTGTGCACGGTGGCGAGCCTGCCCTGGCCACGACATCTGGCAACGTTTCCGATTCCCTGGCTTTCTCTGTACGTTGCCACGGAAATGGGCCCCTGGCACTCCAGAAAGACATATTCCAGTGACATTCATTTGCACCTCCGGTCGCCCTCACCGAGGGCCGAACGTGCACACACTGGCGCACACACGTGCACCCCCCGTCCCCCCCAGCCCGGTGCAGTCGCCCTCAGCGCCCTGGGACAAACACAGACCTGAGAATGAGCGAGTCACACGGCAGGCTTAAGACTCACATGGCCTGCTCATGGGCTCATGTGCAAAGACGAGGGGAAATAACCCCGATTCATAAATGTGATAATCTTCACAGGAATCTCATGCTCTCTGCGCCCCCCGCCCCCCACATTCAGCTAAGAGGCAAAACCAGGAGAGGACTTTCTGCTTGAAGGCAAATGAAGTCCTTGTTCCC
>PVJD01019125.1:0-12534 GCA_004026545.1 Mormoops blainvillei | reverse complement strand
AAGGGAGGGAGGGAGGGAGAGATCGGAAACTACAACTTGATGAACTACACACATTTCTTCTAAATATTTCCTAAACAATTACTCAAAGAATAAAAGGGAGCTTTTAGGGGAAATAACTGTAGTTCTTCAACCACAAAACAATAGCATATGTCTCCAGACTATTTGTTTATTAATAATTTGGCTTTTATCACCAAATATGCCTAATCATTTCAAGTGTGAAACTCATGATGTGTCATTTCAATTCATTCTTAAGAGTGTCGTCCTGGCAGCCAGTGGAGAGAATTATAGGATTAAGTGGTCTGGCTACATATAAAACAAGACCAAAACACAAAAATCTCTCCTTCAAATGCTAGACTGATGTAATGATTTTAATGACTTGCATACTATTGTTCTTCATTCTTAGGAATGGATTGTATTTCTGAAAACCGACTGGTCTGATTAGGTTTCATCCAGCCTTTCCGGGTTTTGCTGCTCGGTATGATCCTTTCTGTCACGTGAGCAGTAGGACCCGAGCGTCCGCCTGGTGAGTGTAGCTTCCATGGTATTTTTACTGAATGTGTGAGCCAGCGGGGTCTTGCTGAATGAAGTGCACAATTCAAATCATAAAATTTCTCCTGTACCAGAGAACACTTTGGAGGCAACCCAGAGAAATACAATTTCTGCCCCAACAAGCTATTTTGCTACAGACCCGTGAGACGCAAAACGCCCCACCGTGCTGCCATGCATAAAACCTGAGGGGGCATAGTTTAATTCTTGTTGCGTCTAGAGAAACCATGCAGAGAGACGTTCGAAAATATGTTACAAATAAAATACAAATTCAGGGCCTGATTTCTTATTGGCATTTCTTTCCCAAACTAGACCACAGTGCCGAGGGCACAGGGCTGCGGCTGCGTTGTCTGTGGAGCACAGGGGAGGAAGAAGTGCATGGCAGAAAGGGTTGCCTTCTTTGCCGCATCCTCACTCGCTCCCTGCCCTGGGACTTACTAAAATTCTGGGAGAGTGGTCAGACTGTTCTCAGTGTGCTTGTTCTTTCTCAGGGACACCCATTGCCCTTTTGGTGAGGAAGTATCCAGTTACCCAGCTTTCCTGGCTTAAAAGAACTTGGAAAGTGCACCTTGTAAACACTGATGCACCACCACAGCCCCCAGACCCACCTTGGAAGTGGCCCGATTGATCTCAGACATATCTTGCTCATGTAAAATAGATATTGAAACCACTACTCCAGGGAAACTACTTTTCTAAATCAGTTGCTTTTCAAACTGAAAGTCAAAGTTGGCGGCATCATAGAGGCTGGACAGCAAAGGTGCGTGGTTGGTGAAGTCGCCCAAGCGGAATAAGGAGGCCAGTGTCCGTCCTCCTCTTCCCGCAGTGCGGGCTCTGCGGCTTATCCCCGGCCCTTCCCACCGACACTGATGCTTGCACAGAGCTGGGCTTTAGGCCGGGCTGAGTCTCACAGACTTTCCACCTCCCCTCAATGTTTCCCCCACAGCTGGAGCTGTGAAACGGCGGCCCATGGGGTGATGTATCCCTCGACCAGTTGCGTAAACAAACCTTGATCGGAACACAGTGACACTCACTTATTTACACAGTGTCTATGACAAAGTCAGAGTTGAATAGTTCTAAAGAGACCCTAGATCCCATAGATCTGAAAGTATTTTCTACCTGGTCCTTTATAGGACAGATAATGTGTTTGGTTTGGGACACTGAATGTCCAGCACCCAAGGAATATCCAGATGCCCTGCAGAATATGCACTGTGGTAGGCACACCTGCGTCTCAGGAGACTGAGAGGGAGGATGTCATCAGCCTGTCAGTCGCAGTGGAGAGAGCTGGAATGGATGAGAGCACCCACATTTACAGTGAAGAAGGAAGCACCCAGTACAGAACCCACCAGATGGGGCATGAAAATTCTGCAAAAGATGGTTAAGGAAGTGTTTTGGTCAAGTAGGTAGGAAAAAAACATGTTGAGTTTTGAATCACAGGAGTCAAAATAGAGCATTTCATAAAGAAAAGAATGATCAATTATATCATACATTTCTGAGAAAAAACATAAGACTTAAAATATGTTCCTTAGATTTACTGTCATTGCCAATTACGGTGACAGTAGTTGGGGGAGCCATGTGAGCCATACTGCAGAAGGTTGAAGAGTAGTGAAGAAATGAAATGAAGCAGCGAATTCAGATAACACTTTTCGTATGCTTAGCTCTAAAGGAGAAGAGCGGGACAGGGGAGCTGCGAGGAAATCAGCAGGCGGCAGCTATGGCCGGGGGACACACGAGGAAGTTTCCAGAGAGCTACGCTGCTCTATATCTTAACCTGGCAGGTGAGCACGGGGTTGTCTGTATTCCAAATAATTAAGCTGAACTTCACGTTTTGTGCATTTTTTTGTTTGTTTGTAATATTTGCCCATTTAAAAATAGTAATAAAGATATTTTTAAACCACAAAAGAAATATAAAAGGGTAAATCTAACAGAAAGTCTACAAAATGTGTGTGAAGATAATTATACATTGTCACTGAAAGATATACATTTTTTTAAATCCTCTCTATTTGGAAAGGTGTGTCATTTTTTGGTAGGGGGGGTACCAAGAATCGTTGAGATGCAAATTCTCTCAAATTGATCTGTAGGGTAAATGTAATGGGATGGCCAAAAAGTTCATTTTTATTTCCTTCTGTACAATGGCTTTAGTAGTGCTTAGTTGTCTTTAACTCATTCGAAACAATTTTGTTAGATTGCATTGTGGCAGCTGTCACATCAGCATGCATTTTTTTTTTAAATTGGTGAATTTCTGTGCAGCCATTTTAATATTGAAGATGGAAGAAAATATGCAACATTTTCAGCATGGTATGCTTCATTATTTCAAGAAAGGTAAAAATGCAACTGAAACACAAAAAAAGATTTGTGCAGTGCATGGAGAAGGTGCTGTGACTGATCAAACGTGTCAAAAGTGGTTTGCAAAGTTTCTTGGGACTACTGACATTTTGACCAAAAATCTTTTGCTGTGAGGATGTTTTATGCATTGGAAGATATTTAGCAGCACCCCTGGCCTCTACCCACTAGAAGCCAATAGCAGGCTCAAAATACCCAAATCAATATAGTTATTGGTGAAAATGAAAAACAAGACTTTTTAAAATGGACTATAACAAGCTAATTCCAAAATCCATGTGTCCATGAGTCCTTTGTCCTTTTTGTTCAATCCCAGTGAGGTGATGGCTGGGGCAGGGGAGTATAAGGAGGCTAAATGGTAATAGAAAAACATACAATACAGGTTGAATCAAAAAATAAAATAAAATCCATATGATATGACAATGGCATAAAAACAATGAAACATACCTGAAAAATAAAAAGCTGAGACAACTCGCTTTGTCAAATATCAAGATACTATAGTGTGTCATAAATATGACAGAGATAAGGTCTAGAAATGAAGAATATGAGTGACTGGAGATAGAACAGCTTATAAATCCATGCACATGTAAATGACTTCGAACTGACTAACACTACAGATGCGTAGCAGAAGAATTGACTATTCAGTAAATATGCTGGCAGAGTTGTTATTCATTTGAAAAGAAAAGAATAGGATTCTTTTCTCACACTCCACATGAATCTGAAATTCCAAATATATTACACACTCTCTCTTTGTAAAATACACATCTATCAGCATTTAAGCTGACAATTAGGATAGTATCTTAATGAGTTTGGGGTAGGAAAGGAACCAAAACAAGATACGAAAGACATACTCATAAAGAAAATGATAAATGCAGCTACATTAGAACTAACAACTTCTGTTCCTTAAAATACACGATGAGGAGAACAGAGAAACAAGCAAAGCAGAGGAAAACACTGGCGGCATCTGTTAATAAGGGTTAGTATTCAGGGTGTGTGAAAGTTTATACCAATGAAAAAGAAAAGGCTGAGTGACCCAAAGTAAAAACTGCCACAGTCATCAACAGGAACTTTACAAAAGAGAAAACAAATGGACTGTAAACCTGTGAGAACACATTTATCCCCATTAGTAATCAGAAAATATCATTGAAAGCTACAATGAGGTAGAATTTCACGTAAAAATTTAAAGCGCGTCAACGTCAACTTTCCGAGAATGTGGGACGAGACGACGTGCCCTTTAGGCACCGCCGGTGCACGTGCGGATTGGCACAGACGCTTTGGAAGCTGTCTGTCACGTGACGTTGGACACACGCACATGCTGCAGCCCCGCTTCCCCTGCACCTGGGAACTGGGAGCTTGGATAAACACGCATGGCGGCGGCGCTCCCAGCAACAGCAGTCACCACTGGCTATCAAAACGAATGCTCAGTGAGTGTGTGTGGCTGTTGTTACGGGGTTATGTGTGCTGTGTGGAATGGGGAAATTTGTGCATGGAAATTGCCTGGTATACTCATACACTGAAATTCTCTACGGCAATGAAAACGAATGAGACAGTGTTATACATGGCAACGAAAGCGAATCTTGAATAATGTTGAGCAGAACATGTGAGAGTCATGGAATGCGCATATCTTCTATACAAGTGCATTTTAGTAAAGCTCAACACCAGGAAGCTAAAGGCACTATTAGGGTATTTACACGGAGCTGGACACAAACTACGGAGAGAAAAAGCGCAGTGATCCCAGCTC
The DNA here is from genome assembly GCA_004026545.1 of Mormoops blainvillei. Classification (NCBI taxonomy): domain Eukaryota; kingdom Metazoa; phylum Chordata; class Mammalia; order Chiroptera; family Mormoopidae; genus Mormoops; species Mormoops blainvillei. The sequence goes on along the minus strand of PVJD01019125.1, from coordinate 7,910 downwards.
CATTTCCTCCCCTGGACCACGAGTACATCGGGTTGCTTTTACTTTTTGTAATTTTGCAGTCCACGTGAGTTTAGATACTCTTTAGTACAATGTATTTTTCAATGGTTTAAAAGAAAATATTATATGCCTTCAAAGTTATGAAATTTTTGATGAAAAAATAATTTTAACCAATAGACATTATCTGTTCCTTTGAATATCTTGGGTTTGTTTTTTTTTTTTCTTTTAATCCCCCAACCTAAGAAAGGGCGATAGTAAATAGAATTGAGCCAGGAGGGGAAACAGTCTCACGAAAATGGTCGTGAGGAAAAATTTTACTGGAAAAAAATTGACTCTTAAGTGGGTTAAAGTAGAGGAAGGATAGAGAAAGATTAGAAAATATTAAAGTGTCAAAGAAAATTGGCACACGGTTTTCTGTGTTAAACTTTGTCACCTCCAAAAATATGATGAATTGGGAACCACAAATAAAGATAAAATGACTATTTTTCTAGAAAAAGCAGAGGAAAATTACTTGCTTCACTTTGGAAGTATTAATGAAGAAAAAAGTTTATGCTCTGTTTTTATAAGTCATGTTTTATTAGTGTGAAAAATATAGGCCACAGGAAAAGAATATTTCGACATGAATGTACCTAAAAATGTAGTCAGCTCTTTACAAATTGTCATGCCACAAACACATACAAAGAGATGGGCCACAGTAGAAGGGTAATTATCGATGTTACTGTATATGATAATTAACCCCTGAAAGAGCCCAACTGCAGACGGGGTGAGCCTTAGATTCAGGCGGTGCTACGTATTCCGTTCAGAGGAGGCGGTTAGACACTTGAAGGATCTACAAATGAGCTTCCCCGCTCTGAGCCCAGTCCAAGTGGGGAATGAGTCATGACCAAATATTTTCACAACCTACTAGACGGCCACTGATCTCTGAGACACGAGCTGATGGTCTTCCATCATTCATTGGTGGGCAGGTGTCACCACCACTAATTAGGCTTTTGCTAAAATCTGGTCCAGTGGCGGGGGAGCGGAGTGAAAGAGAGCAAGGAGGTGTGGAGACTGAACGGCTCATTCAAGTCCGGCCCAGAGACTCCTGGTCACGGCCCCTGCGACAACAGGCATGTACCCAGTGTAATAAAAAGAGGGCTCTACCGTGTGGACCTGTCAGTCTGGCTTCTCTACCAGAACTCCGCTGGCAGGGCCACATTTCAAACATGTAGGTACTTGGGTGAGTGAGCCTTTATCTGAATCGGCCATTCTGGAAACCTCAGTCCCATAACTTTTATAGCTGATGTCTCACGCCACACGTTGGTGCGTTCTAGCAAAAAACCTGTCAGCCACAGACAGAAGACTCTCAGGACAGGGAGATAAGCAGGTGAAGGTGCTTCTTAAGGAGCCGGGTTATGCTGCAGATGGCCTCCTAGAAAGAACTGGAAAATAACACCCTCCAGATAATATCACTCTCCCGTTAGGTAGGATTGTACCATTTGTCGGATGACTTCACAGATCCTAAGTGGCAGATTTTAATGTTGGGCAAAAAAATTGCCCAAACTCACACAGGCAGGATAGGATTGAGTCAGGACATACTCTCAGCATGAGTTCAAGTCCAGTGTTAAATAACCTACACCACGGATGCCTAAAAATAGGAACAGGGCAGCAACAGCAGCTGCCAGTTTTAGTGAGTGCCTACCCAGTGTGAGGCATGGCGCATAATGCACTTTGTACGTCTGTGTTTAAACTTAAAATACTAAATTATATTTAAGTGCATAGCAAGACCTGCCCATGTGGAATCCTTTGGTTACAATAAAGATTTCTTATCTGTTCGATAAGTTGGAATGGCCCTGCTTTGCTCTCTTTGACAGGAGTATAACATTATGGTTTATAAATCTATATATTACCTTTTATATTTTTAAATTTATTTTATCATATTCTTTATATATTACACATATGTGTGTGTGTGTGTATATACATATATATATAAATATATATATATATGAAATTGCTACAAGGACAATATTACAGCTTAAGAATTGATCGTTTTGGTAAACCTTAAAAGAAATTCTTGCCAGGTCGACATTTAAAACTAAATTTTTTCTTGGCCATTATTTGTATTTATTCTTTACCCTTAGTATCAGAAAAAAAATGTTTGGTTTAAAATTGAAAGTAGGCAAACCCCTCTCTAAATTGAAAGCATTACCTGCATACCAGCTGATATGTCATTTTATGAAAACCATCAAAACTACCCTAGAGGGTTCTATTTAGCAGATATTGGTTGAAAGTCTGTTGTGTTAGGAAAACAGGAGATACACAAAAGGGTAACAGGCAGTAACTCTCTTTAAGGACTTCTCACTCCTGTAAGAAGTATAGGAAATACACAAGTAGAAGGGAATGAGAATTGGCCAGGGTCAAATATTGGATCTCTTTAAGTTATTCTAAATATAAAAGGAACTCTATCTTAAATCGAGCATAAAATATATTAACATTAACATTTCAGCAACAGTAATCCTCTAAATCATCTAATTGTCTTTAAAGAGTCAACTCAATCAGCTGAGTGGGTTGAAATGGCATTACTTAGTCACTAAATTGAACCTAGAAATAAAGAGATGGGGGACAGGTGGCGTCTCTTCAGTCTTACTGACTTACATAAACACAATTAATTATACCGGTCCTTGTCCTTGACAGAAAATTTTTCATTCTGGTATTTTTCAAAAATATACAAGCCTTCAACTGTGCACTAAAAGGCAACACTGATAAACTAAACCTCTAGCTTCACAGATAATATCTAAGAGGGAGAATCTCAGAACCCCTAGCCCACATAAATATTCTTTTTCCTCACTTTCTACCCCAACCACCCACTCTCTCCCAACAACACATGTGCGCGCACACACACACGCACACCCCACCTGAATCAGTCATTCTGATATACAATGACCTGATTGTACACTTAGTCCTTTTAAGTCCAGTTTTACTTTAACCTAAACCAGAACATTGTCACTGGTAAATAGAATATAACTCACAGCAATTTACTATGAATCCTTTAACACAGCCCCATATGCTAGGGAAGCAGGGAAAATAATATGATACAGATTTCTGCATCTCCTTTCAGCTCAGAAATCTTATCATGCAGCAATTAGAGGCATACTACAAATCCAAATAAAGAGCCCGTTTGCCGGATAGATCTATAAACTGGATATTGACGCTGCAGAGGCCAAAACACAGTCAGAAAGATTAGCTCTCAGCTCCATCCCCGCTGAGGAAGTTCCCTGAAGGATGAAAGGACCTTGGAACAAAGTGAGATGCTTTAGCTGATGATCAAGCCCTATTTGGTCACTTTCATCTTTGCGGTGCATGGAAAAGGAGCCCCTTTCCTGCCAGCGCTTGGCACTGTGACCAGGGAGAGACGTAAAGAGAGGCAAGGCAAGGCCAGCACAAAAGGGGAAGTGCTTAAAGGCGGCAGCCAGTTCCAAAGACACAAAGGTGCCGGCAGGAGATGTTAACAACGAAGATGCTTGTGCAGAATGGCAATGGCCTAATAATGAACCTGAGATACACAAGTGAGGACGGCTGCATGCAAAGCGGGGGGAGACCTTCCAATTACTGCTTGAGACAGCCCTATTAATCCTCAGGAACACTCCCGACAAAAAGTCTATTCAGTGTTCCCTCAATGCGTTCTGTCTAATGGGAGCGGTATTATGTCTGACACGGAGGGTAATTACATCATGAGAATTTCACATACAGAGAAGCAAAGTCTTTAATTTTCTGCAGGTGTCTTGGACACATTCTGCATAATTCTTTGCCCCCAAATGAGGTGCACATTCCTCTTCTGCAGAGCGCTTTCGGATCAGGATGGTTTGCATTTGAGGAGTGAGTAGCAGTCACTTATCTCAGCCATTAGAGGAAGCAGCAGACTGTACACTCTCCCTTTGTCACAGCACGTGTCACTAGCATCTTCAGCAAAGCCGAACAAAACGCATCTATAATTACAGGTACGGCGTGCGTGCCCATACACATACGTAAAATCTTGTTCGAACGCTTCTCTGGGTCACAACCAGGAGCAGCAGATAAGCAGTTGGACCCTCCTATACCCATCAGCCACGAGATTCTAACAAGCCCGTGACACGGCAAGGAGGCACCTCACTGTTTACTTCTGCCAGTTCGTGCAACTTGGAAACAATTGAGATTGTCCAGGAAAGAGGATAAATGGAAAGGACAGCATTAAAGGCTGCTTTGTTTCCTGAAATAATTACACATGTAGCACGTCTGGTTGATTTATTCTAAAGTTAAGATCCTTCCGTCAAACATAAATGGATTACATTTTTTGCTGAATTATGCAAAAACAGTTTTATTATTTTAGCATCGCCTGACAGCAGAGATAGGACAAAGGGAATGTTTAATATAACAGTTTAATAGATTATGCACCAGTGAAGAAAAAAATACCTTCAAAACTGTTTTTCAGTGGTACAGCAGTCAAGTGCGCAGAAATAGGCCATTCTAAGGTAGCAAATTTCACTCAACTTAATGGAGAAATGATTAGGTATTTCTTGGAGTTGATGACTTGACAACTGAGACATTCTTATAAAGTACAAGAGAAGAAGCAATTTTATTTGTTTCTAATTGTGAGGTAATTACATTAACAAGGCCGTACCACTCGATGTTCTTTATGGTCCTGTGTTGTTGTTTTTTTTTAAGCCACATAGTTGAGTAGGGGGAAAAGTGGCACTTAAGACATCATGGCTCATGGACCTGAGGTAGCTGAGTCCTTTTATTTATAAATCACTTCTACCTCTAAAATGCAATGATTTTCCCCTTCAGAAGCTACGCCTACACCGGGCAATCAGACTGCCGCCCGAAGTAAACCTTCCACCGGCACAATCAGCTCTTCAGGTAAGTAACCCAACTAACTAGTGCGGTTTCTTTCTTATCCAGGCATCTTAAACACTGTGGAACATTTGGTTGTGCTTAGGTCCCAGAAAACCTGAGTAAGTCTAATAATAGCTTCTTTATTACAGTTCAACTTAGGCAAAAATTAACATCGCCTGCAGAGTTAGTTATTGGTAAGGTCCACTCAGAAAGGAGGATGTAAAGCTTTAATAAATTATTCCTAGGGAGAGGTATCTGTCTTTCCAAAGCCTGAGGCATCCTTTCAGAGAGAGAAGCCTAAGGATGTGTTCCTGTTCTTCTCTCTCCTCTCTGGTCCTGAACACCTTGGAGCACGCAGTCGTCAGGGCCTCGGGTAAGTGCGAGGGGCTTGAAGTCCTCAGCGCCCATTGGCAGACCAAGATAGCACCAAGGCTGAAAGCCTTGAGCCTACTGATGTCCTTTAAAACTCCTCCAAAAATCCCCTGAGGCTAAACGGACTGTAAAAATTACCTGGAAATTTCCTTACCTTGCACATAGTACAAACCTTAGTCAACCTATAACTCAGTGAGAGGCATAGGCTTGCCAATGCCCAGTTCCCCTGCAGGTTCCGGGTTCATCACTGTGGTAGCTTTTATTTCTGATGCAACTGTCAAGGCGAAGGTGAAGGAGTGTCTGGTTACCTACTGCCCCTCCCCGTTTAGAAGACAATAGCACCAATGCACTGCACTCCTCTCTAACGAAAAGAAAAAAACCCTGGGTTAGTAGCTTATTTATATGGTTCTTTCTGAAACCTTTTGTACAAGTCCCAAATTTCTCTCCACGGATGAGTCATGGCCATCAAATAATGCAATGTCATGTAATTCTTCTGTATTTTCTTAAAGAAACATTGATTCCACATTAAATCAGGTTAGTAAACGCTGTCTGAGATTAGTTAAACCTAAATCGGAAAGATAATTCAGCATAAAATATTCAAAGGAAAATAATTTTCACTAATACCCATAATGCTCACTGTTTTCACAAGTGAGGTTTTTCAAATACCCAAACCCCTGGCAGCTCAGAACAGACTCAGGAAAGAACATGACTTCTTACTCAAGAATTAGTTCCAAACTAACACAGATGATGGAACAAGAAAGCATACATGGGAAATAAAATGTGAAACAGATGGCAGGAAGCCTTGTGCGAGGAACTATACATGCATAGATGACCCAGCCAAAGAAAGTTACTTTGGTATGAACACTAGGTCCATTCAAGCTCTGGTCAAGAAGAAGGACGGAGTGAAATAGTCTGTCCAATACATGGTCATCTCTGGGCAAAAAATACATTTGAATTGTACTTTTTGAGATGTAATTCACATGAAGGTATTCTGGTCCCTAACAAGAAATACAAACAGAATATGCATTATTCATTTGCATTTGCATGCGACGATTCCTATAAAAATGAACCAAGTGGGATGTGTGTTCAAAGGCAACGTGGATTCTGATGTGTTACAAGGAAAGGCTTTGTGACGGAGCTCTGCTGTTCACAGGTTTATTACGACAGCACGACGGAAGGAATGAAGGCTCAGAACCGTGTCCTGAGTAGAGAGAGAAGAACATGCTTACAACACCCAGATTATTTTTTTCTCTCTGAACTGACTGACTTTGAGTGTGTTTGAGGCCTAATGCACTATAAAAACTGCAGTCAATCTCCTTTATTTTTACTTCGCTCTCCTCGTGGCAGCTGTGTACGCTTTGCACTGCAGAAGCTCTTAAAACAATAACATAGCTTAGGATCACAAATTTCAAATTATAAAACTTCAGCAGTTTAAAAAAATCAGGATTAAGGGCTAATAAAGATGGATTCATGTGATTTCTCATTCTTGTCAATGTAGCATAATGATGACTTTCACAAAGTATGTGGGGACTGTCAGTTTTAGCCACACATTTTTAAAATATTAAAACAAAATTAAATCACTTGTTTAAAAAAAAAAACCTCGCAGCAACACCTAGATGGGTGTTTGACCAAACATCTGGATGCTATAGTCAAGTGGACTCATACACATAACCATTACAGCTGCTTAAACGTGAATTTGAAATTTTGGAAACTTGGAACATCACAGAAGACCCATGTTAGGGAAACTGGTTCTGCTATCCTAAGCCCTAAGTAGCATATCTTACAGCTTTAATGATACTATAAATCTGAGCATATCCAGTCTTGACTAATTGTACAAAGACGCTTCCCACATAATGAACACAATTCTACTGAGGGTTCCTATGACTAGTGAAAAGAAAAGTCATTTAAAGCTTGAAACTGACCACACAAAATACCGCAGGGACTTACACCAAATGCCATTTCAGCGACTGGAAAAAGGGCTTTGGCCTGACATCACGGTGTTGTGGTGGCTTCCTTCCAACAGACTGAGGGACCGGGGAAATCGGGAAAGTCACTACTGTACCCAGAAGCAACATATTAATGTCAAATATAAATCTGATAGGACTGCATACATTACATCAGTCATCACATTCACACCTAATTTCATTACGAAATTAAAATTGGAAACTCCTAGCCTGCACGCTGGCACGCAGTTTCAGGGCACAGTCAAAGCCTCGTGTCCCCTCAGGCACTCCAGGCAAAATTCCAGACTGCCAGCAGCCCCACCTAATTTGCCCATAGAGTTGCATATTTTCGCCGCAATGCTAAAGAGTGTAGCAGCGGCCATAGTTGCTTGCGTTCCCACGTTGCCAGATAAGTGGTTTCAAAGGGCTTGCTTTTCTAGTCCTCACACGACAAAACTCTGAGATCCTCAGCCCTATACTTGCTCTCTGAGGGAGAGAACTTAACCTTGGCCTGTGTGTAGGTGCTCTGTCCACAGCAGTTAAGGCTGATTTGTAGTACGCTTTTCTTAAAACTCTTTCTCTAGTATATTAATACAAAATATGACCCCCAAAATATTTAAACCAATTATATTATTGATTGCTGTTTAGTGGGCTAAAGGCAAGAGATTTATGGCCGAGTCTTTCAACAGCTCCAGGTTAAACAACGACAGCTATCCCTTACGTGTTCTGCGTGTTTGGCCTTCACCC
>PVJD01019124.1:0-12536 GCA_004026545.1 Mormoops blainvillei | reverse complement strand
AGAGCTGAAAGAACCGAGCAATATAGGAGCAAGTCAATTGTGTTATACTGCATGGAAATTAAACTAGAAAATTTTATTAACTAGAATTTTAAAAAACTGGTTCAGTTTTCCTTGCTTTAGAATTCATTAAGCTAGAGAGAGGGGCAGGGACCGGCCGAGAGAGGAAGTGAAGGGGGGAGGGGAGAGAATGTGTTGGTGAGTGAGTAATGAATGACTATTTGCAGAGTCTGAACCTCTAAATGATTAGAAATAAATTTAAAGCTAACTTTCAAAATGTAAACAGTAAATTATTTTAACCCCCTTTTTACAAATAAATGTTACATGTATACATGTATATAATATATACATACAGGTGTACATAAATTAGACTGAATTTAGAAAACAAAATAAGTCGCATTAAAAATATCTTTGAATAGTAGTCATATATTTTGAAAACTTAACACATAGTGATTCAGAGAGAGAAAAAATTGTGGAATTGTCACAACCTGGATGTTGGTGGGCCATTTTAGTGAATGCTTTTTCTCTGAGGTTTGAGTTATAAACACAGGATACAACCTTTATCGGTAGGTTGGAATAAAACAATAGCATGTTCTCTATGACTCTAGAAAGCTCAGATAACGACAAAAGAATTTCGTGAATTCATGTGTTTTTTCTTAGTCTAACGCGTTTGAGTGTTTGGTGCAGGTCTGACACATCTTAGGCACTCATAACCCTGCTCTAATGAATTTCATGTCTGGGGAAGATGAATTCTCTCGTCTCTAGTTTTCCTCATATAGGCTGTGATTCTAAGCCCAGCTAGAGGGCTGGGGTGGTCCCTCTCTTTCATACCAATCACTATTCCTCTCCCTTTCGCTCCTTCTTTCCTTTCTTCCCTTTCTTTTTCTTTTTCTCTTCCTCTTTGACTTGTATCTTCTTTGCTGTCTGCTGCCTTTATTCTCAAGTTTAAAGGTAGAAAACATGGCCACTAGGTGGCCATCAAGAACTAAAAAAAAAAAATTGGGGGGGACAACGGTAATAGCATAACAATAAAATATACATTAATGAAAGAAAAAAAGAACTCTAGGTTTAAATCATCCCTTATGTGTAGGGATCCCACCGAGAGAGAAAGAAAGGGAAAAAAAAGTCACTTTCCTGCTCGTCGCAGGGAGACGATGAGACTCTGGCCTCTGCTGGAACAAATGACAGTTTCTGAGGTATATGACTGTTCTTGCTCATATCTGTGACATTAAGGGTGAGGCTTAGCTAAAACCAATCAAACATACTGTATTAACAATGGCTGCGGCGTAATTATACAAAGGAGAGTCTAGGCAGCCGAACAAAAGAGAAACGTCCAAGATAAAAACCATGACCGTTTCCCTTGCCATCACTAAAAGGAATTACTCTTTTCAAATATCCTTAGCTTCCCTTAATAACTCATTTGTTTTTGAGATTAAGATTAATAATATAGTCAGAATAGTGTGGACTTCAGAGCCAAGGAGACCTATATTCAAAGCCATCAGGTACCTTTTCTTAGCACCTTGAGTTAATTTTCTCATCTATAAAACAGGGTTTAATGAGACAACCTCTTTTATAAAATTTTTTTGTGACATCTGAAATGGAAAACATAGTTATCATTGAATTTATTATAATTAGAAATAATCTGTACGTGAGGTTTTACCATGAAATTGTAAGCATATCGGGGCTGCAATAGGTTTTCCCAAGGGGATAATACAGTTGCCAGCATGTAGCGTGTGAGTTATAAAGGGTAGGAATCTCTTACCTTGCTTTGACTTCTTGAAGATTGTTACCTGATCGAGGACTCTAACTCTCTGCTATGCCACAGAATAAACTGCCGAATTGCCAGTCTGCTGATCCTGTTTATTAGCCTCCTGTTTGAAGAAAAACACCAGGCATACGGTATACAGTTAATAGGTGCTTGTGGAATAAATGCTAGTATCTCAGTTTTTAAAATGAGGTAGCCGAAGCCCAGCAATATTAAGCAATGTCTAAAGATTACCCATGAAACCAGTTTATTATTTTGGCGGGATTCAGACATGGTTCATTTATTTCTACAGTCACTAAGTTCAAACATACTCTGTTGAAACTCCCTTTCTTATGTATTGATATTATCTATGGCAGATCCTATGTCTTTTACTCCAGTTCATTCTCGTCTACTTAATCAGTGTTCCTTCTAAAGCAATGCTCGCTGCCTCCCCTCTTTTTAATGTTAAACGGGCCCCTAGGGGAGAGGCCTGAAATGTGGAGAAGGCCTGATCTTTTCTTTATTTCTCTACCTCTCCCTCCCAGTCCGTGTTCCTCCATAGTTGGGGCAAGAAGGACCAAAAGCCTGTAGCGTGATCGGCACTGTTCGTTCCTCTCTGTATCCTCCTAGTAGTAAACAGTCAAATGCTGGCTCTCTCATGGCTTGGACGAGTGAGTTTGGGGAGGAAGCAGGGTGTCTTACCCCCACACATTTCTCTAACAGAAAAGATCCTCTCTAGCTGGATATTCTCTGGTTTCACTGAGTTTTGTAGTTCAGCTAGTCGCTACCTGGGAAGGCTCACCTCAACAGCAGCCCTTTTGGTTTGGGTGACCCAAAGTTGCGGTTACTGCCAACAGTGTCCCTTTTGCCCACCAGAAGGTCACTCTCCTTTCCCATGATAAACTGTTGTTCTGTAGACTGTTTTGCTGCTATATCTTCCTGCCATCTCAACCTAATTCGTTTGGCCTCGGTTTGGCCAAGGACAAACTGTTGCGAGCCCACTGCCCAAGGCCCCCAATACCAATAAGATCTTGGTGTCCTTTTCTTTTGTAGCCCGTTTCCCTAAGAGTGATTCTCTTGGTGGGCCTTCTTCAGTTGGCTTGGTTTCTGGAGGAGAGGCCATTCCTCCCGTTTCCAAATAATCTCTCACCAAGAGCATCACCGTCACCGTCCTGAGAATGCTTTCCATTTTCTTTCCCCTCACAGCTCTGCTTACGGATATTGGAGGAGACGAGTCTCAAGGTAGCTGGGCCAGGTCTGCCAACTTAGCGGGTTTTATGGGGGTGGGCCTGGAAACTCCTTATCACTCTTTAAAATGTGGGTGTACATAAGGTTTTCACCTTTGAGGCTTTATCTTATATTCTCCAAGACCTCTGGAGAAGTTCCTTTTGACATTGTTACAGGGTTGGGCAACTTTCTTCAAATACTAACTTCTGCTGGTCCATGATTGTTGAAATAATTGGCTATTTCAATGCAAACATAAAACTACCAGAGAAAATCCAATTAGGGCTGGTAAGGAAGTATTCAAAACTCTTCCTGGTCTGAGTGGTGTGCCCCAGACCTTATATGTCTTTTTTGTTCATTTTAACCAATTTTCCCCACATGCAGCATAAGATCTGAGGTCTGCCAAACACTAGCAGCTTCTAATTTTGCAAACTAAATTGTACTCTCTGTCCTTGGTTTCCTGCACTGTCATTGATTATATCTGTTCCTACCTACTTTGCAGTGATGTTGAGTGAATAAATGAATAGAAGGAAGGCCTGTTTCATATCTGTTCTATGATTTGGATAGAGATTTAGGTCATTTCACTAGCCTGGGGAACGGTTACAAAGATTATTGCATTTTATACTTGAATTATAGTGCTATTGATCACAATGACAAGAGCATATTCCCAGATAGGTTTAAATGCATTTATTTCTCAAAACTTGTTAGGTTAAGGTTGTATACACCCGACTTCATGTTATCAACACAAGTTCAAGTTTAACTTAAGCAAAAATGTTAGCAAAGTGCTTTAAAAAAGTTGTGTTCATGGCTATCTTATATCAGTTAATGAAACACGCATGTTGTAATGCCCATTAAGAGAAATCACATTATGTAGAGAATTAACTCATTATTGCAATAGAGTAGACTAAAGTATTCTACACATTGGTCATAAAAAAAGGACAATCTCATCTTAATAAGAATGATGCTCAATGCTCTCACATCCCCTTCACCTGCCATGTTATTTCCCAGAGGAAACATTAATACGTTTCCCCCCCCCACTTTTTAATGGAATGAATGTTTAAGCCAATGTCTTATGTAAAAGTTACCACAGCATATTAGAGAAAGAAAATTTCCTTAAAAAAGCAAAAATATTCCATACGTGCTCATAAAACGACTCCTTGCTTTTAAATTAAGTGGTAAATCATTTGCTCATTTGAATAATATCATAACCTTCCAAAATCAATAAGAAAGACAGATTCCAATACTTGCATTTTGTTCCTAAAGCTGATTGTCACATAATTGTATAAGGTTATAAACAAAGGAAACAGTGATATTATTTATTAGTAAAAGGTCAAAAGACGAAGGTTACGTCGTGCATATTCTGGTTTAGTGCGCAGACATGCCCGGTCTTTTTGCACCCTCTGAAAGCAGAGTGAGCCTTATTAAAGGAAGGGGATCCTAAGGGAGGAAACACTGAAGAGCATCATTGTCAGTGTTTTAGTCACAAAGTATTCAGGTCATATTCTACCAACCACCGTAAATTCCTCTTAATTTACCCTTTTTAGTAAAGTCTGTTTTTAGGTATGTTAAAGGATATGTCAGTTAACCACTAAGGCCTGGCTATAAATAACTTATGTTTTAACTTCAAATGAATTTTTTCAAGATTTAAAATGTTCTAATTTTGAGTGGTTAAGAGATGAAATTTCAGATCATAAGCATAATCCTGCAGAAAAATCCACAGCACCTCTAAGAATGCAACTGTTAGGATATAGGCCCTGTCCTCAGTGAACAAAACTATTTAGAGAACATTTGAAATTTAAAATGCTAAATGTTCATCAACTCTACCACAGAGCAATTTAGTAAAGCAAGGCTATATTTTCAGCAATTTCTTTAATGTTTGGAAGTAAAAAATAAGATATTTGGAACAGTGAAGAGAGAAATGCAGTTAATTAAATATATTCACAAAATGCCATATTAAAGTAGAATATACATATAGTTTTGATATTTTACTCCACCGCCCCAGGTTCTTTCAGTTGCTATTTGATTGGGAAGTGGCTTGAACTAATTGGCAGCTCAGTCAAGTCTCACAGAAAGTGGGGCAGAGGTTTGTACAGAAACGGAGGATCATGCAAATAGGACACTTGTGCCCAGTTTAGAATCATTCCCACCTTCCTGCTCCAAGCCTCTGAAATGCACTTGGAGACTCAGGATAGGATGTCACAGCCACAGAACTCATATGTTCTTGTAACTTTTTGTTTGTTCTTTCCTACTATGTTGGACAAAATCCTGCTTTAAGAAAAACATCAAATTATTTTAGTTGGCTTTATTAAGACACAGCATGACTTAAGGAAGTGTAATCATAATCCCATCGTTTATGTAATCAATTTATAGTCTTATCCTATAATATTTTTCTGAAACATAAACATCTCCGTGGTAGTGAGGCAGTGTATGTTATTTTTCTTTTTAAAAAGATCTCACAGAGCAACCTGAAAGGCAGTTAAATCCCGTATGCGAACTTCAGTCTGGGGGGCAGAGTAAGGCAACCTCGCAAATCGGACTCTTTTCATCTTGGCAGAGAGAATCAGTGCAAAATTGGTACCAAATGAAGAGCAGTGTGGTACATGTGAGGGGTTTGGAGAGGGAACAATAACTTCATCCTATCCCCAATAGTCCTTGTCTTTTTTCACCTCTGAGCAATAGTCTTTGATCAGAAAGATACAGGCAGAAAGGAGAGCTAATGATGTCCATGATCGGATGGTGTTTAGAACCCACGTCTACTAAAGTGCCAGCTAGATCATCGATGCCACCAGAATTCCCTTACCCATCACTGACTTTTGCTCTGGACCTGTGTCCAAGGCAAACTTCCTATGAGGTCAGACCTGCCCTGACTGTATACGTGGATTGTAAAGATGTGACTGATGGCTTGGGTGCACCACATTGCCGAACTGCTTGTGTTACCGGAACAAATGACTAGAACAAATGTATTTTTACATTTACTGTAAAGTAGATAGGAAAACTCTTCCAAAAAAATGGACTTTCATTTTCTAATTGCTGTTATGGGAGCAAAATGTTTGTCTTTCATTTCAATGTGCTGAAGCATCCCAATGATAGCCTACTCCTGGCCAATTAAATCAGAATAAAAATGCTATATAAATATATTTGATACATCCATTATATTTCAACTATTATGGCAAAAGTGTTCAGTTTAGAATTTGAGGGACGGGGGGCAGCAGAGAGAGGAAGAGAGGCACAGAGAGAGGGAGAAATAAAACATGAACGACTTCATTTAGGAACCTAAAATCATACCCAAATGACTCACAGAAGCTTTAGCAGTTTGAGTGGTCTGTGGCCTTCCAATGAAGCAGCTATACTCCATAAAACAAGCCGATTTCTAGCTAGAGTAATGTAATGAACCATAGAATATCTGTCGATATCACTAACTTTGCCTATTTTGTCAAATTAAACTGAGCCTATTTAAAGTTTCACAAACCTAGTAAGACGTAGTTTCTTTTAAATTCTCAATTCAACATATAAGAAAAGTCATGGGCCATGAAAATCTAAGAAAACTGTAAAGGTGTAGAATTCTAGAGACATTTTAAAACTCACGATGAAGAATTTGCTAATGTAAGCTCCAGGCCATTTGCTGTTCTGCCATTTTGGCTCAAACTTCCTGCAAAACTAAATGAGCTAACTAAATGTAGAGAACCAAAGGGGTCTTGACAATATCCCTTTTACTGGATGCATACAGTCGGAGATAACGATACTTGCACAAAATCAATGTGCTTTGATTTTGAATGATAGTCGGAAATGACCACGAGGTATAACAATGTATTCAAAAGGTAGGTTCTGCAAGTCATACCTGAATCTCTATCTCATTTTCTGTGAACCTTAACTCATAGATAGCCAAAGTGTTTTTAATATTTACCCACTGTGTCTAGTACAGTGTCAGCTCCTGAAAATCCTTCTATAAATGTGTTTTAACTGTTAAATGGAATATAAATTTCCATCTGCTTTTTAAGGGTGCCTTTGTGGACTTACACCTGCTGCATATTGTGGGAACAAGCAGCCATTCCCAAATATAATCACTACTCTGCAGCAGATTTCCTTTTTAACTTCTAGTTTGTTGTCCTGGTCCAGAACTTACTGTATTATTAAAAAATATTGTCCATTATAACAGCATAATTATTGAAAATAAAATCTCAAGGCATCGGGCATCCCATTGAATTTTAGCCCCAAGTTTGAACTGAAACTTTTTGATAACTACTGTTATTTTGGAGTTTGGCTTGTATGGTGGCTAGGACAACATGACTCCAATTTGTTCACCTCTAAAAAGGTGTGTGCTACTGAACTTGACCAATTTAACAGAGTCAGGCATAAAACTCATGTGTCCTGACATGTCATTCCAGTGATCTTTTATTGACAGTGTGTTGCACGGTCTATGCGTATCTTGATTGCAAGTATTTTTAATGAGGTCACGGTCAAAGAAACAGGAGTGAAGACACCAGCCTTTGGGTCATTGCTCTTCACAAAGCAGTTACTGTCTGATTGCTAGAGAGGCTTTAGAGCTGCTCCCACATGGATGTTTCTCTGAAGTTTTGAAACCATTTCATATACAGAGTTTGCTGTGTGTGGAAATTAAATTTCCTAGAAGAAATCTGAACCCCTTGGGAGTTCAGAAGCAATTCTTTGAGGTGAAACATGTGGAATTGGATTTTATGATTTTGCATTGCCATTGTACCATCAAACTATAAGCTCAGACACGTTTCTTATCCTATGAAGCCCTGGTTTTCTCATCAGTAAATAACGGTAACTTCTAATTCAAAAGGTTGTTTTGGAGATGAATTCAGGTCACAGATAACAGATAAGTGCCTACCAGAAAATCAATATGCAATTGAAGTAAGACATAATTACTATTTCACTGATTAAATTGTTTGCCTAATACAGCTAGATTTTCCCATATTTGTTGAAGATTTTTGTGTATCAAAATATTACTAAAATCAAAATTAACCTTATATGCATATTATACTTTACTTTTAAAGTACATTTTCCTTAAGTTGGACTTCAAAATACACTTTTAGTGCGGTTCTAAAACTCATTCTGAACTGTATTTTTTACTGTAAACATCTCATTTTAGAAGTTCAAAGTAATTGAGTTTTTCCATTTTGCCAATAATTTAAATTAATGAAAAATAAAAAGGAAAGCCAATTACCTTGACCTTTAACTCATATATGAATGCAAAAGGGAAAGGAAATGGCTTTTTATTTTTGATATTTTTGCTAAGAAAAATAATAAGCTGCTATTAATTTACTATAATCTCTGGGAACTGTTGGCAATTTAGCTTGAAAGATACGCCACTTCTGATGAATTTTTGGCTCATATGGTGGCTAGGACAACATGACTCTAAAATGTCATTTCTGACAAAATGGCTTCCCCATTGTAGAACTTTCTCTGGTATTTTTTTTATGAATTCCCTCCAGCTAATGGCTACCAGAAATACACCTGTGATTGAGCAATTTGGATTTATTGCTCACTGCAGTGAGAAAGAGCATACACCATAGGGAATCATGGGACATCTCAGTAAGAGGCTGTTAGAAAGACATACGATTTGGGCTTATGTTAGGTGGCTTGGGGACATTTAAGGAACCAGCATTTTGCTGTTGATTGGATACTGTCAGGAAGCAGAAGTAACTTTATGACTGGGTATTTCAATACGCCTTATCTAGAAGAAGGGAAGACTAGGTTGAGACTAAACTGTAATTGGCAAAGAAGTAGCAGCCCTTGATATTAGGTAGTATATGGAGATGTTTGGTCAGTTTTTCGATTAGAAATATGATTATGTTTTTGTCTATGTTCGAAAATAATTGCGGAGTAGTCTCTTTTCTTCTTTTTCTTGATCACGGTCACAGAGTGACCTTGTCTGATCATAATGTTCTGTGAAGTTGTTTGTCTCACCAGGAAAATACCACGTTCCAGCCGTGAATGACAGAAAACAATCAGGTGCTGTTTTTCTTTTTCTCACTGTGCTCATAATATACATGGTCAGTAAATATTGGCAAATAAACCAATATTTACTCAGTAACAACTAAGTGCTAGGACTGTGCTGGATGCTTCAAACACATGACTGTATTAGTACTGATGAAGAGTCTTAGTTTTATTAAACAAGAATGCTATCTTTATTTGCAACTGAGGAAATGGAGAATCAGAGAGATCACATGACTTGCCTAGTGTCACGCACATAGTGAGGATTAGATCTTAAAACTATCTCTCTTCCGAAAGCATCTTCTTTCACTCTGGCATAGTTTCTCTGTGTTCCAGTTAGCATCCTGAAGAGAGAGGGGTTCAACACACTCATTTCAGGCAAAAGAAGGTGGGGGATTCTCTTCAAAGCTGTACCATGTATTATGTAAACGTGGACTCCAATTGGAACTGTTCTTTCTTTCAGAACCTACGTACGTGAAGTTAGCTGTTTTTTCTAACAAACTAACTACCCGTGGTCCCAGAAAAATATGTACCACAAAGCAAAATGGAACTCCTGGGGTGGGGAGCCGTGTGGACTCAGCACACTGCAAACTACTCACAGAGGATAGAAAACCCTAATTACTAATACATACATGTTCTCAAAGACCAAATGAGTTTGATGTCTTTGAGTATAAAGACAAAGAGCACAATCAATCCCCTAAGGCCATCAATGTATGAACATAACAATATGCTGATATTGTTGTAGTCATCATGGTGCTATTATGTATCATGGCTAAGTTTTTAAAACTGTAAAGCAATATTCCTTTTTATTGGGTTTATGTAGGTAATACATTTAAGAAAGTATATTTAAAAATCTGAAATATAACAAGCTAATTGCTAAATGAGTCAAATGCTGTAATCTAGAAGATTTACTGCTTGTATCACTACTCTGTCAGGTGAAACTGACATTATGGTAATGCTATGAAAGATAGAAACCAAGTAATCTCATCCCCATGTTACAACTTGATTAGAATTTTGGCTTCATTCAGGGGATTTGCTTAAATGATGTAGGTAGTCGTGA
The DNA here is from genome assembly GCA_004026545.1 of Mormoops blainvillei. NCBI lineage: Eukaryota > Metazoa > Chordata > Mammalia > Chiroptera > Mormoopidae > Mormoops > Mormoops blainvillei. The sequence continues at coordinate 2,553 of PVJD01019124.1, read as the reverse complement.
ATGACAGTTTAAAAAATAATTTACAATGTAAACCTAATGTCAAAAAAAGAGTCAAATGTGATAGTTTATTCTGAAGGCAGAATAAAATTCATATAAACTGAAGAAATTATAGATGACCTTAAAATAGCTAATGAAAATAATGCAACTGATATTAATCCTAAAAGATGTATGTCAGGAAAATGAGTTTCATGAGCTACAGGCTCGTCTGGCTTAGAAGTGTGAAACCATCAGCCTATGAAAAAATATAGTTTGCAGACATGTTTTGTTTCATCTGCAGTGTATCGATTCACTCAGTATTTCTTTTGAAAAAACCATAAGCAGATTTCTATAGAGAGAAACAACGAGCCAGCATGAGGGTGATGAAGAGGCCTGAGTGTCCCATATTTCTGTGTGATATCATCAGCTGACACTATGGACCGCCTGCGGTCTCTGGGGTTGTGACCGCTGGGAGCCACGTGCCTGCACTTGACCCGTTTGCAGTGGGTGCCTGCAGACGTTGCTGTTCATGGCCCTCCTCGGGGTATCTATTCAGTCTTCCTTCTGGCTCGGAGTCTTTGCAGACAGCGGCACGTTTCTCTCCTCCTGTTCTTTCCGATTCTTTATGCACGCCTTTATTTTTGCGGGCGTGTACAGCCAGCAAGAGGGAAAAAGTTTTTCGGAAGCTGCATCTGTGTTTTATCAAATGTATATGTTTTCCCAGGAATATTTTCATTTTAAATTTCGTTTACTAGTGATAACTATTTTTAATAAAATCTTAAAAATGTGTAGGACGTTGATTCACATAGTCATACTTTCAATGTATTTTAAGTCTGAGTGTTAGAATTGTATTTAAATTACAACAGTTTTGCTTCATATGTAAAGACATCATAAGGAAATCATATAGGAAATTAAAGCTCACTTATTTTACTCAGTGTATTTTTCTGGCTTTTAAAATTTGCTTTGTATAGGCGTGATTAGCAACCTTCTTATGTTGCTTGAGAGGGTTCACAATTTTTTTTTTAGAAAGATCTTATTAATTGAAGTCGATATATTTATTAAAAACAGAATAAATTATATTTTACATAATGTCCTTAATTCTTCAACCATATTTTTAGTTGATACTTTTGCAACTGTAAATACTAATTTTGCAGGTACCAGGGCTGCATCAAAATTCTACCAGTTTTCAATTTTTACCAGTAACAAGCTATGATTATCCATTAAGATACAGTCCAACTATTGTGAATAACAAACTACAACAATAAATGTCTCTCAATAATTTAAAGTACCAGATGATTTTCATTTTTTTGTTTGATCAAAACTGAACTTTGTGTGTTTCATTTGCTTGAAACCCTAGATGCTGAATGAGATTTTGTATACATTATTAAACACTTTATCTTGTAATTTAAGACTTTGTACACATTATTATGATCCTCCCAAAGTAGAACAGAATGTTTCAAAGGCTCTGCTTCATACTGTTACACCATAGAGCCATTCATTCACCGGAAATACGGCATTCATCTTCTGGATTACTACTCTTTACATGAATAATAGATATCCTAATTTTCACCTTGATATCCGATACTGGATTTATTCATGGCTTTTGGTAAAGACATTCTCTACTAAAATTGGCCAAATTTCTTCTGGCTTTCTTACATAAGAGACCACCACCGAATCATTTAGGCACTCCTGTGGAATTTAAGGCACATTGGTTAAGGCTTTCTGGAAGATCATGCGTAGCACGACGTAGGTCAAATTCAATTCCTTTCAGCTAAACTGCATGAGGATGGATCTTGGAGGCAAAGAGACTATGAATAGCCATATCTCGCCTGCCATAATTTCAAAAGAGGAAAGAATTGCATGAGTATAGAGATACCCAACAACTTACAGATACACACACACACACAAACATATACGCAGATATATATAAATATATGTAATTTAAAAATACATATTTTATATATACTTATAAAATATATAATTTATATATAATTTTATGAAATTATAATTTATATATGAAATATATATTTATATAATTATATAAAATCAATGTTAAGTGCTAAAGCCAAACTCAGGAAGAGTTAGTGTAATAGAACTAAAGAGAGAGAACCATTCATACTGTGACGGTGGTTCTGAAAGGAAAAAATGTACATTTTTATAAAAAACAAATGTTACTCATGTAAAAGTTTTTCATGTGAGAAAGGAGCTATTGTTTTGGCCAGAAAGTCTGTTTAGTTTTTCCCATAAAATAAAAGACACATTTTTCATTCCTACCAATAACTTAATTGATTTGGATAGTTTGAATATGTCGGCTGTTTCCCACATGGTATAACGTTGATTGTTCTCAATTAATGTCTTGATTTGATTGCTATCAATTTCAACAGGTCTACCTGACCATGAAGCATTGTCCAGTGAGAAATTTCCAGCATGAAACTTCACAAACCACTTTTGACTTCTTCGATCAGTCACAGTGCCTTCTCCAAACACGACACATCTTTTTTTTTTCTTTCTTTCTTTCTTTCTTTCTTTCTTTCTTTCTTTCTTTCTTTCTTTCTTTCTTTCTTTCTTTCTTTCTTT
>PVJD01019123.1:0-12539 GCA_004026545.1 Mormoops blainvillei | reverse complement strand
GAGCGTATATGCTTAAACTCCCAAAAACTATTTCCATCCTCACTTCTCTGAAGAGCTTCAGACTCCCTCAGGGACCCCCCCTCCCTCCAACATCTAAATGGAGTTAATCACTCTTTAGTGTTTCTAGTGTTTCCATGGAAAGTGAGGATATCTCAGTATGAGTGATCTCATTATATCACAAATATTGTTTACATTTCCTGCCCGACCACGAGAGTGTGGTCCATTTTATAATACGTCCTGGACCTAGCGTAGGATAAGTGTTATTTAACATGCGAGATGGCTAACTGATGGGATATATGAGTTTATTACATCCGTATGCTCTGAGCTTTTCTTTGGCAACTGATTGGATAAATGAATTTATTTCATCCGTATGTTCTGAGCTTTCTTTGGCAAACAGAACACTTAATTATTATGCATTCTGGGTGGAGATGGATTGACATATTTAATGAACGTAATTCACAGGGAGATGTGACAACTCCCATTTAAAATATAAAAATGTATAAAGTACAGAAATGATTATAGCTATACAAAAAGTTTGTAAGTCATGCCAAACCCACTCCCTTTGTACTGCACCCATCCATCTAGGTATTGGGATGACTAGTAAGTGACAGCACTGCTTTGGCTAAATTGTCTAGTGTGTAAAGGCCATTTTGAAGGTCTGACAGCTCAGAGGTTGTAGAATTGGGCTCTGACCTGTTTTCTGTCTGACATCAAAGACTGAGACGGTCTATTCTCCTTAGACAAATCATGAAGATATGGTCAGGGCTGCAGTCTTTTTAACCAAGAGTTAGATCCACAGACACATGGATCGCACATTCCTTTTTTTATTTTTTGTCTCTGTCACAGCACTTGGCACAGTGCCCCATATTTGAGAAGCACTCAGAAATTTCATCACACATTTCCAGGTCTGACAGACCCAGGGCCCTCATAACAAAGCTGCTTCGGGTAGCTCAGGCTGGTATAATTTATCTCCTGCGATGGCTCAGTTTTGATACTGCGCAATTTATTGAGGAAGCCTCTTCTTGTATGTGTTATCAATATACCTTTTCTGTTTCTACTTTATTTGAGCCACATAAATCTAAAAATGTCAAGGTAAAGGGTGGAAAGTGCACAGCCAGCTGGCAGACATGAGACCTTGTCGTGTCTCCGGTTACAGAATATTAAGTCCTTTCTAACTTCCTTCCCAAACGCAGCTCTCATCAGAGAGCAGACTTTCCTGAACCAACTTACTGGGAATCTGACAGGTTAATAACAACCCACCCACAAGTGTTTCCTCACACCCTTTCACATTTACTATTTTCTCTGCCTGAGAACATCTTCCCTGCAATGTTCACAGGGCTGCCTCTCCCAGTTCATTCAGGGCTTCTTTCAGATGGCACCTAATTAGAGGAATCTTTGTTTGTCAGACTTATTAAATAGACTTTCCTGTCATTTCCTTGTCCCTTTTCCAGTTTTATCTTCCTTTAGAGCATTGACTAGTATCTGATATATAATATACTTATTTGCTTATTTGTGTATTAGCTGATATTCCCACTAGACTGCAAGCTTCCTAAAAACAGAATGTATTTGCTTCTGTCATTGTGTCCCACACACTTAAAAGAGCGTTAGTACTTAGTAGGTATTCAATAAATATTTTAAAAGAGTAAAATAATAAATATCCTGAAATAATAACAACCCTGAAAGCAAGTACTTGATGCTTAGTATCCCCCATACACACACACACACACACACACACGCACACACCCCTTAGCATCACCATTATAAATCTCCAGGGTGGAATATAATACCTTACTCTTTAGCCTTAGACTACTGATTTACCACCACACAAAGGGCCCTACGGGCATGTTTTAGGAAAAGATAGATAATTAAGATATATTGTTTTTCATTTTCTTTGACTAATGCATATATTTTAAATTCTTTAACATGCTCTTAGTTCACATTAGCGCATGTCTGAACCTGCACTAAGTTGTATCGGCAGCAGCAAACATCAGCATCTCCCTGCTGCTGGCAGTCCGAGGACTCCACCATCCCATCCTTGTTTGCTGATGCTTGGAAGAGAAAATTGTGTCTAACGTTTAGACTTACCAGGGGTCAGGGGCTATTGTGAGCGGCAGCCTTCAGTGCTGGAGAAATTCTAAAACTCAGAGACAGGCAAGATGAAGGCATCCGGGTCAGGAACTACAACCGGGTCAGCCCCTGCTGCCAGCAGACCACCACCTCCGGAAGCCAAAGGTGGACCCCCACAACTGCTTGGTGAATGCAGCAGCAGGGACTGTCCGGGAGGCTTCCCCCTGAGCATGTCTAACCTGCCTCTGGGCCTGGAATTTACCCATACTGGTGTAGGATTCCCATTGTAACCTTCCTGTCCTTTGGTTTCTTTAAAAAAAGTAGGGTGGAAATTCATGATTCAGCCTTTGAGAAACCTACAAATAGGACAGTGAATTCACGTGGCCTGGAAAGGGGGTGCTCAGATTCAATCAGATACCAAGACCGGGCCATCCTTCCTTAGGTCCATGGTTAACTTTGGAGAGGAGACCCAGGCTTTCGGCTCTGAAGACGTGGTGTTCGGAAGAGATGGGATCTGTCCTAAACTAACACGGACACAGTGATCTATTCTGGGTATTAATATGTTTGTTTCCATAGATACCAGATTAATAAGACTAATTATACAAATATCTTTTCCAAATGTATTCAAATCCTATCTCTGATTTGGTAAACCTCCAAACATCTTACTCGATTTCTTTCTCACTTCTCTTTTAACAATATGTAAATGTCTTATTAAGCCTTTAGCAGAGACCTTATGAATAGAAATGGAATTTTAGCTTATTATGGAGATAAGCATCTGCTTTTCTTCTGTGTAGTGAGCATTTTGGGGTATATGGACTCAGTTTCCTTCTCATTCTAACAGTGTATTATCTTGGACAATTATCTTCTAGTAACAAACTAGTTTTGTGGGGGGCACCAAAAAAACCCAAAATAGGATGTATTTACAAAAAAAATGTGTATTCATTCTTACATGTTTAAACCTCAGTCACCTTCAAAGTGCTCTCCATTTGATGCAATACACCTATCGAGAAGTTTTTCCCACTGCTCAAAACAGTTTTGAGCTCATTGGTTTGGTGTGTTTTAGTGCTTCTGCTGTTTTTTGGTTCACCTCTTCCACATTGGCAAAATGTTTCCCTTTGAGGACTTTTTCATATAGGGAAACAACAAAAAAAGTCTCTCGGGGCCAGATTATGTGAATAAGGAGGGTGGGGCACAGGAGTCATGCCCTTTTTGGTCAAAAACTGCTGGACACTCAGCACGGTGTGAGCAGGTGCACTTGTAAGTCACCTATCATGAAATAAGCGAACACATTGAAAAGAATCTTCAGAAAAATTCACTGAAGCCCAATGCAGCCTCTCGCAACAACACCAGCTGGTTCACTGATACAGATGAGTTCCAAGACCACTCACCTAGCAGGGGGAAGCCTGAACTACAAGAAGCTTGCCCTCCAGAAACTAATTCCTACTTTTTTGGGTCCCCCCTTATATATACATACTTAGATACACTTAGATAGCAGCTTGAAGAATGATCTATTTGCTGACCATAATGTATAAAGAGAAACTATTTTTTTTAAAAGTGGAATTTATATCCTCACTTTAATCCCAGTACATGCTTTCTGAAGGATGAAACACATGTATGTCTAGTAATCTACATTCTGCTTTTTTCTTTCATCATTTAATGCTTTGGACTGTGACACTCCCCCTAAAAACCCCAAACTTACTCCAACTGGCCATAGCCCTGGAAACATCTCATTTCTTACCACTTCCTATGACCAGCAGAGGAGGGGGTACCATGGTGATTCTTTCTAGTTTCTCCTTTGAACAGTGAGGTCCAGCAACAGCAGCCCTTGCAACGGTTTGGAAGTTTTAAGGCGGAGCAGACTCACCAGTGTGAAAATCCAGTGAGGCGATGTATTTGAGTTCACTTTGGGATGATTATTTCATGTTCTATTATTTCAATGCATTATTATTACACATAATAAAAGTTCCCTGAATGGGAGGAAGACCTTTTCTTTTCCAAAGTGTATCCTCCCATATTATCTCATTTTGATCTTCGTAGGTATAAACATGTAATTTTCCTGGCCTATAGAGGAAATGGATATAAGGTACAGAAAAATTTTAAAGAGCAACTTCCTGGATCCACAGAGATCCCCACATACGGAAAACTTTCAGGTCTCCAGATTCCTAACTCTATGCTAAGTATTCATAAATACGCCTTTATCTGCGTTTCATAAAGAACAAAGTATTGTGGTTACGGCCATACCCTTAAAATTTTTAGAGTATTCATACATCATATACTTCTCAAATGTTCTAAAACTTTAAAAAGGTAAATAGATTGTAAATGAACTAAAGCATATGAGGGTACAGAGACACCAACACACACACACACACACACACCCAGACCTAAAGGGACTGTTAATAATTGAAATGAGGAAATGTCTCATGGCCTTTCAAGCGGAAGGCCAAACTCCCTTGACTCTTTGTTCAGCAATGACACTATGATGTTTGCAGCCACCAGCGCAGGTGTGGGGGAAAAAGTGAGTTGCTCTGACTCAGGGGGAGGGGCAACGCTGTGTGATGATTAAGGCCACAGACTGAAGAATCACACGGCAGGTCTGAATCACAGCTTTGCCAGTTGTGAGGCTCTGTGAATTAATTCGAACCACGTGTCTTAGCTTTTCCAACTGCACAACGGGAAAAACGCTAATACCTACCTCAAAGAATGATGAGATAAACTGAACAAGCTAAGACGTGGAAAGGTCTCTCTGTTCGAATCCTGGGCAGCTTGTGAAGGAAGCTGATTTTGATCCAGAAGTTAAATTGCCAGATAATAACATATGGGTTTTGCCTGTTATTTCTTCTTTTAAAAATGGGAAAACGTTGAGACAATAAACTGATACTGGGCACACGTCTCAGCCAGTTGCCATGGGCTGCCTGGAGTCCATCCGTATTCAGCGCCGCCTCCTGCCTCTGTTCTCCATCTCTGAGACCATGAAGGAGCGCCTCTTAGAAGGGAGCGCTGAGATTCAGAACTATGTCACCTGCTTTATGAATCAAAACTTGAAAACTCAGGTAAATGGGGCGTTGAAGGCACTTCATGGTATTTTAATACCATAAGAAGTGACACTCTGACTATGGGGGACGTGAGGACCCGCTCATTCCCTCACTCGCGTGGTGGTGGGCGTGCGTGTGTATGTGTGTGCCCGCTCATGGCGCGCTGCATTATGAATTATGACCTGTACTATTTTTGAAGTTTTCCCCAGTCACTTGAAACACAGGCGTTCTCATATAAAAACCTTTCCCAGAGAGTCTCTCCTCAAGAACATTGATTCCTCTAAGCAACTAAATTCTTTCTACTAGGCTCCCTCTCTCTTTCTCTCTCTCTCTCTCTCTCCCTCTCTCTCTCTCTCTCTCTCTCTCTCTCTCTCAATTCTGCTACTTGACTTATGGTTATTCAAAAAAATCACACCCTAATATTAATGCACTATAATGGCTCTTATTGATGAATTAGTGAATTGAGAAAATACACCAACCATGCTCCAAGCATGACCTGTTATTTGCCTACCTGTTGCCAACTTGTCACTTGTCACTCTTACCTTCCTTTCCCTGTAGATCTCAATAAGGCCAAGCAGTCTCTCCTCATCACCGAGCGTCGGCCTTCGCAGGGTGACATAACTGTGAAGGGCTTTTGAAGAACCTAAAAAAATGGATCGATGGAGATTTGAGGGCAGAGTTATAGATGAAGAAAAAGCGTGAAGAGCGATTTTTAAAAAGCTGTGTCTATATTTTCCCCAAGGCCCGATACTCTGTGTAGAATCAAACCCAGCTTACGGATGTGTCACTGGGTTGTTGAAGGGAGGGAGCAAAGATGGGGGAGGTCGAAATAAGGGATTGAAAACTGAGAGTGCCTGTGTTACGAAGAAGGTGTCGTGAAGCATCAGGAAGAATGATTTTGTTGGTACAAAGTGTTCTGTTTTCCTGCAACTAAAGATAAGATTATTTTGATGTGAAGTGGAAAAGAAGGCATTATTAAGAGGGCAGCATCAGCGGTCAGTTCAGCCTGAGGAAGTTGGACAATGAGCAGCAGTTTATAAATTGGCTCATCTTTCTTACATTGATCTCTCCCTTTAGAAAAGAAATAACAATAGCCTATTTGTTTGCTGACCTGCTTTCCTGGAGTGGAGGCATTTCACTATTACCACCACCCTGGTGTCTCACTTCCTGGTGGCAGGTCGGCATTGCTCGGGTGGCTTCCTGTCAGAACCCGTGCTTTCCTAAGTCCCTTCTGGAGGCTTCTGGACAGTCCTGGGTTAACTAGTCATTATAACAAGTCACCCCAAGCTCAGGAGTTCCTTACCTTAGAGGCTCTTCGAGAAGATCAAGCACACACAATAGGAAGAGTGAAGCCGCAGGCCTCTGGCACTCTTGTCACTTAACACTTGATTGACCAAGGCCACAGCACAGCCCTTTGGTTCGTGGTCCCCTTGCCTGTAACATGAGCTAGCTAGCCATCTACATTGTTTGTCCCATAGATTTGCTATGTGGTCGGTTGAGGTCTTACATGTATTTAGATTTTGTAAGTCCCAAAGAAAACATGATTAAGAAATACAGAGGTTCTAGATATGGAGAGGGTGTGTGTGTGTGTGTGTTGTGTGTGTGTGTGTGCGTGTGAAAACAACAGTATTCTCACCTAGAGGCTCTGCGCACCACCGCGTCACTGAGGGCCATTCCTGTTTGTGGGATGTTTGAGCGGACTGCTTCGCCTCTTAGCCTGAAAAATGCAGCCCGAACATGTTGTGAAGGTGAGAAAAGCTCATATGGGCTGTTTCCTGGAAGGGTCAAGAAGACATGGAAGTATCTGTTTGGTGCCTTCCCTATGTTTCTTGCCATTGGGAGAAACTATTTACACCTGTCTGACACTGGGTCATTCACAAAGTGCGTGTGCACACACCCCTCTTCTGCCCAGTATCTTGGGGGCTGATGACTCTTCAAATAGTCTAGGTGGTGATGGGACACTATCACCAGGAGGTCAATTAATTGCCGCGTTTACATATCATCCCAGCAATTCCAGCTTATATAACTCAGATGCTGATGACACAAAACACCAGCCTGCAAAGAAAACTGCAGCCCCTGCTCTGAAAACTCACACTGGGGTTTGCAGACAGGGAAGGCTGTTGCTCTGCTGATGTTCGTCTGATTTGGCTAAATTATTCCCTTCCCATCCCTTTCCCCCAGGATGGGGATCAATCCAACAAGACCTGCATGTATATCTTGTACACATGGGGGTGTTTTCATTGCCCAAAGCTCATGTTAATGTCCAATTTATTTATTGCTCAAGAGCATCAACACATGAAGAATTTTGATGATACAAGAATAAGTACTGAAATACCCTTCGGCAAGGACCCCACATTTGGATTCAGATGGGTACGGCTATGAATCCCAGCTCTATAATTTACCTATGTTGTAACCTTGATCAAATCACATGACCTCTGTAAGCCTCGGTCTCCAAGTCCCTTCTCTTTAGAAGTTTCGGCTACCTGAGGATCACGTGATTACTTAGGAAAGACAACAGGCAGGACACAATGCCAGGGACATTTCACTATCCTTGTGAATTCAAGAGGTTCTGTGGGGGAGAAGAACATCACTGCTCATGTTCAAGACATTTTGACCTAGGTTTATGTAAGCACCAGAAGGATGGCCTTTCCTTTGAGCACAGCAGGAAAGTAGGCATAAAAGGTTATCTTTTCTAGAGCCATGTATTACTTTATAGTATCCATGTCCCTGACAATCATAGAAATCTTGAGGTGGAGAAAGATATTGTCCCTGCCTTTGAAAGTTATCCAAATTGCATTTAAAAATGGAAAACGAATTCCTTCTCAGGCCAAAAGTCCTACAGGATAGATCCCCTTGACGAATGGAATGGCTAACATGAGTCAATATGCAGGGGATCGGATATTTCAACCTCTCGGAGTAGTTGTCACGCTCTCAGGGGTCAATGAGAAATAGCAGAGGGTTCTGAAATGTTGCAATCTGCATTTACTGTTGGAATAGAGAAGGAGGGCATCTCTTTTTCCCTGCTTCAGGTACACCTGGAGATACTTCAATTAATAAAACTCTACTTGCATTTCTGAATACTCCCTTCCAACCTTCCCCATTGAAGGAAGAATCGGCTATCTGGCAAATTTGGAAGCAGAAACTGCACAAGATGCGAAACCCTTCCCATTCTTTTGGAGATATACCTATCTCTGGTCCCCTCTACATCACAAGTTAAAAAGACTTGCCCCTGAAAAGGAGGCCTGGTATTTTCCAGAATTAAATCCAAGGTCCTCCTCTTCTCTGAGAAGTCTATGATTCCATGTGCAAGGACCCATTATTTAGGGAGAACTACCGTGTTATGAATCGATCTGGCTTTGAGGCTGAATGGTCATCATTGGATTATCTTATGAATATCACGTGTCAGGCACTGTGCGGGGGAGGGCAATAAGAAATATTCGCAGGAAGGATTCACGTGGATTTAGGTGAACATTCAAGAAAAAACAAGCTTCCCAAATATTGCTGTTTCTCTTGAGTTAGGAAGTAGCTAAATGTCATTTCCAGATTGAAATGTTCTAATGGATCCCAGAAACAATGGGCAGCGGGGAATTTTGTTAGCTAAATTCTTTCGGGTTGCTTAGAATGAAGGGAAGCTCAGACTACATCCATCAGTGGGGATTAACTGTAAGGACCCAAAGATGGGGAAAATTCTTTCAGCAGTGATATATACGCAGCCATGCCTAACAGGAAGCCAGGGCATCATCGTGCATGATTGACTCTTGAGTTGCAGTGTCCAAGGAGTGCACGATGAGTGAGAGGACGGGGAGAAAATATATTAGAACGTCTATATACTTTTTTTCTCTCCCCATTTATCCTTTTAATTTTAACTGGTTTTCTGATAATGTGTGTTATAAATTAGGTCAGGCATCTAAGTTATGGGTTCATAAATGTATAGCGTTAGTTGTATGTGGCAGAAAAGGTGAGGTTTGCCGAATATTATTTTCTTACATTTCTGAAACCTATGCGATGGAGTGGATTCATTCGACTAGTCCTGGGAAATAAAATTTGAGCAGAAGCGACACTGAGCCCCTGCATAGTCCTCCAGTCTCCCGTGCCTCTGGTCGTGACTGAGGAGTTGGCCTGTTCTACGTGGTGTGGTTAACGGTGGAGGGGACATGCGTCCTCCTGAGTCTCTGAGTAACAACATGGAGCGGAGCTCCCCCTTGCATCGGATAGGAAGTATGTGTAAGAAATAAACTTTGGTTAGATTAAGCCAATGAAATATGAGGATTATTTGTTACTGCACGATAAGGTGTGTGTGTGTGTGTGTGTGTGTGTGTGTGTGTGTGTGTGTGTAGTGGGCAATTTATATAATTTCTCTGCTCACTTTTGTTTTCTCTGACTAAGCTTCTCTGCCGGTTTCCCCAAAGATACAATCTGATGAGTTCTGCCATCTATGGACAGCCACTCATCTTCAGTCCCATTAATAGTGGCCGAGGCATGAGGCTCATCAAATGAGTCAGCTATTTCTTTAAATCGCTTCTGCCTTTGGGAGAGAGATTTTTGACAAAGGACCTGTTAACTTAGGAGTTTTCATGTCCTGTCTAGACTATAAATGCAAATCAATAATTCGACACGGAGATATCAAGTCAAGGAGTAGAAATGAACAAATTACCTTGTGCTCAAGGACCTTAGCTAGGCCAACTGCGCACTCCCAATTTCACGCGAATCTTGACCAGTGGAAGGCCTTTGGTATGAGACTCATGGATGAATGGAAAGGCTGGAGAGGAAATACATGTGGGAATCAGTGGCCGATCCTTTGAGAATGGGATCCTGTTAATGTAAAATTCTGCAAACATTTTCAATTCACACATTCAACAAATAGTTACGGGGTGTTCTTTATGTTCTCCGGTCACTTTCCCAATAACTGCAAAGAAATGTTTTCACCTTTTTCTTCTTTGTCTAGAAAGATATATTTTTAAAAATTGGGATTATGGATTTCAACGCTGCTTTTTGAACACAGTCACCAGTGTGGACACTTGCTGCCGGCAGCGATGGGAGGAGAATGGGTAATGACTTTAACAGGTCGGGCTGCAAACACCACTCATTCTTCCCCAAGCAACTAATCTTAGGTCTTAGCAATGCAATATCCCAGGGAACAGAGGATGAAACTGACTAAAAGGTGAAACGCTCATCAACAAAAGAAGCCAACAAGAAACTCACTCTTCAAAGACCTCTCCCCGGAGTCAGTTTGAGTCAGAATGGTGTTGCAGTTGCCTGGTTATTGGTGGGTGCCCCTCTGACCTCTTGAGCCACAGAGACAGGAGGCGAACTATGCTGTTAGCTCTTAATATAATGCCTCAGCAACTTACTTCTAGGTAGAAAAGGCAATTGGTGAAAATGTTCACAGTGGCCTTCAACAATAACATGCAGAGAGAATGTTTAACGGGATCACGAGGGTTCAACTTCAGTAATTAAAGGGTGAAAAAGGGGGGAAGGGTGGATTAAGGAAAAAAAAAACCCAAAACAAAAAAACTCATAGACAGGTATGGTGATTACCAGAGAGAAAGGGGGACAAGGGGAGGTAGAAAAGGTTAAAGGGGGAATAAATGGTGGTGGAAGGAGACTTGACTTGGGGTGGTGAACACACATCACAGCATACGGATGATGTATTTAGAATTGTACAGCTGAAACCTATATAATTTTATTAACCAATATCACTGTGATACAATTTAATAAAAATAAATTTTAAAGTGTGAAAAAAGATTCATCAATGAAGCATTTCCAAGACGCTGACTTCATGTTTCACACAAGGTGAAGGCCTGAGAAGAATCAACACAGTTGCCTGCCTTTAAAGGGCTTATATTTTTCATTAGGAGACCAAATAACCCCCCAAAAATGATCAATGGATTAAGCAGAAAACACCAGAAAAGAAACACAATATCAGTACTGGCAAGCAGAAGAGTTTAGTGGTCAGTCAGGCAGGCTATAGAGCCAAGTAGCCTGGGTTCAAATCCCAGTTCCACCACCAAGTAACCAAATAGCTCCAGGCAGTTTACTTAACCTTTGTGCAATTTTCTCATTTAAAATACGGGAATAATAAGAGTATTTCAAAGTGGCGCATGTGAAGTGTTTAGAACAAGGACTAGAATGTGGTAAGGAATGATTACTAGCTATTATGAGAGGCCACAGAGGGACCTGTGGTTAGGTTGATGACTTTTTCTCATCAAATACTTTTGCTGTCTCATTATCTTCCCGTTAGAATTTGCCTGACCAGAGAAACTTGATTCCATGACCATGACCTGTTATGGCACATCAGGAACACTGGTCTGAAATATAGGCAGTCAAGATTCACCACCACCTCTGTGGTCTCCAGGCGGATGAAGGATTGTGCCAATGTTTAGGTGTCTCCTGGGCTCAAAAACAGTTACTCTGGCAGAAGAAGAAAACCATGCCAAAGCCTTCATTATGTACCTTATCCCATCTTCTTCAACCAAAAGGTCCCCTCTTCTCTCTACTGATCTAAATCCTATATTGCAAAGGATCCAGGGCCCAGTGCAGGATCTCTATAGAGGGAGGAGATAGAAAGAAGGAATGGATTTTGGAGTTATGAATTATCTATTGTAAATCTCTACATGTCCTGAACTCTCGGGGTGGGGGGGGATTACATATAAGTGGAATTCTGGTCTTTCCAGAGGACATGGTCCCTTTATGTCCAGAAGATTTGCTCTGATGATACCCAGTTATCACTAGTTCACTGGCCAGATGAGTCTCAAGACGGATTGTTAATCAAGGCTGCCTACACCCCTGAGCTGGCCCTGTCTATCAGCGGCCCTTCCTTGTCTTAGGACTTCTGATTATTCATCTGATTTATGTGACCAGTTTGTCTAACTTTATTCTTTTTAAAATTTTTTCATTTACAGTTTGCACTCAATATTATGTTTATTAGCTTCAGATGGACAGCGTAGGGGTTAGACAATCAGATACTTTACAAAGTGTTCCCCTGATATTTCCCGTACCCACCTGGCACCATATATAGTTATAATATTAACTGTATTCCCTATGTTGCACTTTGTATCCCCATGACTGCTTTGTCTGACCAGAGAAACTTGTAGTCTCCAGGTGGATGAAGGATTGTGCCAATGTTTAGGTGTCTCCTGGGCTCAAAAACAGTTACTCTGGCAGAAAAAGAAAACCATGCCAAAGCCTGTTTGTAACTACCAGTCTGTACTTCTCCCTCCCTTCCCCTTTTCCCACCTGCCTTCTTTCTACTTCCACTGGCTGCCTTGACCCTAGAGACAGAAGCCAAGTTAAGGATAACAGCACAGTAGCACCTCAAGCCCTGGGCGATCCAATTTTGCACTTCCACGAAATAGAGAAATGCAAATCTGTTTTATTAGACAATTTCTTCTTCTTCTTCTTCTTCTTCTTCTTCTTCTTCTTCTTCTTCTTCTTCTTCTT
>PVJD01019122.1:0-12539 GCA_004026545.1 Mormoops blainvillei | reverse complement strand
CAGAAAGGATCCTGTAATTCAGTGACTTTTCTGTCCCCACCCCCAACCCCAGCATATGCTGCTTCCACTCTCCCAGACTCCCCAGTGATCCTCTATGTCACAGCCACCCGCTCTCCCATTCCTTCAGCACACGGCTCCCCAAACCATATGGAAGTGAGAACTAATCTAGGGCAACTGCAGATGCAGTCCATTTCCTTAGAGGCCTGAGCTTCTTACTGTTGGGTGTATTTACAGTGGACTTTATCCCATCAAGTATTCTTCGCCTTCATTTTGTTTTGCTCTTCTATCAGTAGACGTTTCTCACAGTTAAGGTCTAAAAGTGCTCTGCCCAGAATGACTTCCAAACCCACATCTCTCCACGTCATCTATTCATTCATTAATTTACTCACGTTTGCAGACACAAATAGATGCACTGAAATTGCTGATCATTGGGCCAGGCACTGTCCCAGGCACTGGGATGCAAAGACGTGTTCATTATTCCCGAAGCACCTGCAGAGCATGGGGAGAGAATCTTGCCGTGAGATGCTTAAAGTACTATGTAAAAATGCTTTCATATGCCTATGCATGTGGCTGGGTGAGCCAAGGGGAGGTCCTAATTAAATCCATTTTAACAGAAATAAAACATTATTAGTTCAAATAAATGAGTCTACTAAGGAGTCTGGCTTCATAGGAAATACAGTCAATAATATTCTATTAACTATGGTTAGATGGGTACTTGCTTTAGCGGGATGATCACTGAATAAGTTATGTAATGTCTAATCACCCTGACACTAATATAATATTGCTTGTCAAATGTAATTGGAAATTTAAAAGAAGGATTTAAATTTTTAACAAATAAATGAGTAAACAAAAAATGCTGGCTTCAAGCATAGTGGGATCCAGAGGTCAAATGACATCACTCAGCTACGCCCTTTCTCTAGATTTCATTGCATCTGCTGGGCTCTCAGCTGCCGCTGACAGCCACGTGGAGTGGAAAGAGAAGAGGCTCGGACACAGGGATGAGCAGCACTCTCCCCAAAATGGATCTGTGAGAGTTCACGTAATAAAGTCAGCCACACACACGGACACATAAACGCTGACACACACTCTCACACATACACTTCACACTCACTCCACAAACAAAGCAGTTCTTTATGGGGACTTTCTACTTGACACTGCCTTGCAGTCTCAACTCTAACGGAAAGAATTCGTAGCACAAGTGTTTGTGCCATGGAGAGAGACCTAGACTGATGAGTGCATCATAGTGAGGAAAACGGGAGCCTCTGAAACCATTAAGGACCTGATTGGTGACAGTCGTCCTGGACCAAATTTGGCCACGAAGAAAGCCTTAATTGAGGTCTCCATATTCTTGGCTATAAAACAGCTCCAAGGGGAGTGATGGGGTCATAAGGGAGAGAGCCTTCCCCCGGCACAAGGGATTTCTTAGATTTACATTCATCACAAATGAAAATGAGTCTCTGGCCCTGGCCAGATAGCACAGTTGATTAGAGCATCATCCCAATATGCCAGGTTGAAGGTTTAAACCCTGGTCAGGGCACATACAAGAATCAACCAGTGAATGTATAAATAAGTGGAAAAACAAATCTATTTTCTCTGTCTCTCTCTTTCTCTAAGGTCAATCAGCAATAATAATTTTTTAAACACTTATCTCATTTTGCATATAAGAAAATGAAGCCAAACAAGTTCCACAATTAAGAATTATCAAATTGAAAATACACTACATATTACAAAACACCATAAATAGTTGGAAAATTTATGTGTATGTATCAAAGTATTCATGTAATTGTTTTTATGTAATAGTTGATATTTATATTTTCATCTATATTCCATATATTATCTACTCAAGAGTCTGCAGGGTGATTCTGAAGCAGAAAATGATCAAGATTCTCCCTTGATTAAATTCCTCACATAGACCTCCTTTGTTTTCACAAGGAGATTCAAATTTCTTATTATGTCTATAAGCCCTTCATGGTCTGGCAGGGATAAAAGATAAAGTTTTAGAAATGCCCAAAGGTGAAAAGTCTAACAGGAGCACTCCATGAGAAGTTAGGACCGAAAAAGGTTAAAGCTTTAGTGAATTTATCATTAGTGAGAAAAAAAAACTTTAAGAAATTACGTGCTCAAGCTGGCCTATGGAGGAAGAAAAATTGTCTGCCTTGAGAATTTGTAGCTTCAGGTCAGTATCACACTGTGTCTAAATTCATAAAACCTGTGGTTTCCCTATAACTAAAAATGACCGATATAGTTTCTGGATACAGCCTAGTAAATGAAAGCCATGCTGGGAAGTTCCTTCAGCCATTTAGCAAAAGGAAACATAAGTCTTATCTGGAGGAACTCAGTTGTAATGTAGGCCTCAAAGAAGTCTCACAAATAAAGCCCCAAGGAAAGTGAGTAGTTCACAATTAAACATCACAGACACATAAAGAAAAAAGGCACCATATTAAAGTGATTTTTTTTAAAATCCAGAAGACCATAAAATCAAACATATGGAGATGTCAGCATTGGAATAATCAGATAGAGAATTATAATAGTGCTTTGCCAGCTATGGTTAAAGACACAAAAGAGAGGCTTGAGCATGTGTACCAGCATCAAGACACTAAAACATGACCAAATTTAAATGTAAAATCTCAAGTAGAACTTTTAGAAAATAATATAAAAGTTGAATTGAAAATTCAGTATATGAATTAAAAAGAAGATTAGACACAATTACAAAGAGACTATTAACTTAGAAGATATATCAGTGGAAATTGTCCTGAAAGATGCCTAGGAAACAAAGATAAGAAAAATAAGAAAGAATTTCAAAAAAGGAACTATAACATATGTCGAATAAACCTCCAGAAAGAAAGAAGAAGAAAATTCGTCATAAGAGTTAACCAGTACGCAGTATTTACTATGTGTCCCTGTTCTAAACTGGTTAGTTAGCCAAAAAGTTCACTTAGTTTTTTCCATAAATAAGAGATACATTTTTCATTTTCACCAATAACTTTACTGATTTGGATATTTTGAGTATGTTGGCTATCTCCTGCCTGGTATGACACTGATCTCAAATAACGTCTCAATTTGATCATTATCAACTTCCACTGGTCTATTCGACTATGGAGCATCGTCCAGCAAGAAATCGCCAGCATGAAACTTTGCAAACTACTTTTGACATGTTCGGTCACTCACAGTACCTTCTCCACATACTGCACAAATCTTTTTTTGCATTTCAGTTGCATTTTTGCCTTTCTTGAGATAATAAAGCATGTATGCCTAAAACATTGAGTACTTTGTTCTATCTTCAATATTAAAATGGTGACATAAAAATTCACCAATTTTAATGTTTTTTTTTAATGTACACTGATATGGCAGCTGTCACAATACAATCTTAAAAAAAAAAAACTGTGTCAAATGAAGTTAAAGACAACTAAGCACCTCTAGAGCCATTTCACAGGAAAAAAACAAAGAAACTCTTTGGCCAACCCAATATTATGTAATTAACTCATTAATCTTTACAACAAACCTCTAAAGTAGGTACTAACGTCATCCGCATTTTAAAGACGGGGAAACTAAAACATAGAGGAGTTACCATGCTTGTCCAAGGCCACAGACAGATGCCAAGCAGCCTGGTCCAGAGTTTGCTCCAGACCACTGTGCAAAATTTGGAGAGATAATAGCAGAAAGTTGCTGAAAAATATTAAATGACAATAAATCTGAAATCCAGGAAACTCCACAAGCCCCAAACATGATATGAAAAATGAGTCACTAAACACATAATGGTGAAAGTGCACCATATCAAATGCAAAGGAAAACTCTTAGAAAGAGACAAGACAATCACTGCAAGTGCGTGGAAACTAGGCTGATGGCCAACCTCACAACAGTAACACTGGCAGGGAAGACAGTGGATCTCCAATGCACAGGAGGAAAGAAACTGTCTCCCTAAAAAGCTGTATCTGAAAAGAACATCTTTAGAAAATGAACAAAAAAACTATGACATTTTCAGGCAAAGAAAAACTGGAGCACTTGCCATCCACAGACTCTCAAAAAAAAAAAAACCCTGAAGAATATTTTTTAAAATTTAATATTTATTGTATTTTTTCCCATTACCCTTTAGTCCCCTTACGCACCCCCCTAACCTCCCCCCAGGAAATCACCACACTGTTGACCATGTCCATGAGTCCTTTTTCCAAGGTGGCTGGACAGAGCAGCAGCAGCTGCTACAATACAAAGGCCCTGTGCTGCGGCCCTACCTCAAGTCCCACAAGCCGCCCACACCGCCAGTGGGGCCACCAGACACCAGCGCTGGCAGCGTACCCAGTGGTCCTCCAACTCACCCTCAGCCTCTTGCGCCAGCCGCAGCCTCAGCCCCACCAGAGGCACAGCCCTAGCTGCATCTCCTGCTGCAGCTCCTCCAGACAGTCCCTGGAGGATGGGATGTGCTTATCCAAAATCAACTCGCTCGCCCCAGTGCACGCAGCGCCCTGCAGCAACCTGCAGGCCACCAAGCTGGCGCCCAGCAAGGAAAAGGAGCCTCTGGAATGGCAGTACCAGTAAGGCCTGCTACTGGGCAGCGGTGGCTTGGGCTCCGTCTACTTAGGCATCAGTGTCGCCGACAGCTTGCCGGGGTCCGCAGGCATGTGGAGAAAAGGAACAGCTTTCCAACTGGGGAGAGCTCCGTTATAGAACCCGAGGGCCCATGAACGTGGTCCTGCTGAAGAGGGTGAGCTCAGGCCTCTCCGGCGTCATTAGCTCCTGGACTGGTTAGACAGGCACGACGGTTTTGTCTTGATCCTGGAGAGGCCCGAGCTGGTGCAAGACCTCTTCGAATTTATCACAGAAAGGGGGACTGTGCAGGAGGAGCTGGCCCGCAGCTTCTTCTGGCAGGAGCAGGAGGGCGAGCGGCACTGCCGCAACTGCAGGGTGCTCCACCCGGACATCGGGGACAAGAACATCCTCATCGACCTCAATCGCGAGAGTTAGGGGGTGCTGCTCAAGGACACCGTTTACAGGGACTTTGATGGGACCCGAGTGTATAGTCCTCCAGAATGGATTTGCTACCATCGCTACCAGGCCGGCCGGCGGCTGCCTGGTGTCCAGGGATCTTGCTGTGCAACACGGTCTATGGCGATGTTCCTTCTGAGCAGGAAGAGGAGATCATCAGGGGCCAACTCTTCTTCAGGCAGAGGGTTTCTTCAGAGTGTCAACATGTAATTGCGGGGTGCTTGGCCCTCAGAACATCTTGTCTGTCATCTTTGAGAAATCCAGTATCCTCCGTGGATGCAAATGTCCCCCAGCTCAGAAAGTGGCTGAGCTCCACCTCCACAGCCTGTCACCAGGGGCCAGCAAGTAGAAGTTTTTCCATCAGGTCCTCCCCTCATGTCAGATGCTCCAGGGAGGGGAAGCTTCTGAACCAGTGACACTACTCACCAAGTAGGACAGTCCTTGATGCAGGAACTCCAGCTCACTCCAGGGCGCCTTTGACAGGCGGGAAGAAGCCCCTCTCCCGGCCTCAGTTCCTCCTGGAGGCTCTCTCCTTCTCACAGGTGTCCAGCCAGCACTGCTGGACTCTGCAAAATCCCAGGGGTTGTGGAGGTGGGAGTGCTAGAGCATCCTGCCATGAAACCTTTCCCTTCACCACAACTTCTGCTGAATGAGACAATGGCTTGAGTTGGGGGAAAAAAGGCTTGGGGTAGGATAGGACTAGTACCACTTTAAGTCCCTGTCACCTCTTCTGACTCTTCTGAGTGTCTTCTGTGGGAACTCCAGCTGTGCTGAGAGAAATACTTGAACTTGTCTCTTTACATGCTGTTTCTCTAAAAATCTGCCGGGGTTTGGTTCCCTAATTTTCTCTCCTGCTGTACCCCTTCCCCCATTCTTCATAGGAAAGCTGCCATGGAAGAGGCTACAGGGTCAAATGCTGAGCCACCTGCCCTATTTCTCATTTTCTTTTTTGGTTTTACTTAACTGTTTCAAAGCCAGGACCTCACACACAAAAATGCACAAACAATGCAAATCGACAGGAAAAACTAAATGTGTGTAGGGTTGGCATGGTAGTATACAAAAAGATTATACTGATACAATTTTTTTTAATTTTGTTTGTAAATTATTTTCCCTGTTTTTTCTTTACTTTTCTTTTCTTTTTTTGAAGACACACATTCTAACCTGGAGGTCAACATTATATATGTATGTATCTATGCATGTATGTATGTATGTACGTATTTGGTTCCCTTTCAACTCTAAGCTTCTACAGCTGCCACCATAAATTTCTTTCCTCCTTTTCCTCCTCTGACTTGGGGACCTTCTGAGGAAGGGTTACGATATTGCTCTGTTCGTAGGGTGACTGCACTAGGCAGGACAGCTGCTGCAGCTCCTATCTGCTTACCCAAGTGGGATGGGTTCCGTGGGTGATGGGGCGGAGGCATTGCTGACTGGTGCATATAGGATAGATATATAAAAACCAGCTCTAGATGATGTACCTTCCAGATCCTCTCTGGTGCTCTGTTTTGAGCAGCATGTAGCCTACTGGCATTATCTCAGTGAAATACTGTACACAGGAATAAGAGGGATCTTTTAAGAAAGATTTTATCTATTTATTTTTAGAGTGAGGGGAAGGGAGGAAGAAACAGGGGGAGAGAAACATCGATGTGAGAGAGAAACATATATCAGTTACCTATTGTTTGTGCCCCAACAGGGGACTGAATCTGCAACCCAGGCATGTGCCCTGACCTGGAATTGAAAGGGCGAGCTTTTGGTTTGCAAGACGGTGCTCGACCAACTGAGACACAATGGTCAGGGCTTTTTTTTTTTTTCCTTATACTTGGCGTTTTTTAATAAAAATTTATCTTTAAAAAAAAGAATATGTTTGAGAAATGGAGGATATGAGATGTGAAATGGGAAGGTGAGCAAAAACATTGGTGATTATAAGAATACATTTGAACACAGACTATTTAACATAATAAGAAGGGTTTCATTTCTTGGGCTGGAGCAAAGTCAAAATTCAGTCCTAGAGCAAATTAGGTTAAGAAGAAGGAAACAGAGGTCGAAGCTTTCTAAGGTCTTGGTGTTGCTCACAAGGAGGGCAGACTTCTGGGGACAGCTGTACAGTCTGTCCACCTCCTGAAACAAAAGCAGAGAAGAGGAAGGGACTGACATACACTTCGCTGCTAATTCTTGGGTCCAGGTCCAGGGCTGTGACTACTGGGAATGAAGGGGCACATTTTTCTTCACACAAAGGCAAGATCACATCTGCATCAGCTCAGAACAGGCATGTTCTTCTCTTAATCTGCATAAACGCGCTAGAAGTAAACCCTTTTTACAGGCTAACAATACTAATTGCCCTTAGATTTTACAAAAGAATTTTAAACAGCTATAGCAATTGCCTGGAACATGGACCTAGAGTGTAAAACTTCCTGACATTTTTAGGTGAAAAAAACATACTCCGTAAAACCCACTGACATTCTGGGCAGTACAGAACTTCCTATCCTGCTCCTGTATTTTCAAATTATATATTATTGTTTATGCTACTACAGTTGTCCCAAGTTTTCCCCCTCTGTCCCCCTCCACCCAGCCGCCTCCATTCCCTCAGACAATGTCTACACTGTTGTCCATGTCCATGGGTCCCGCATATATGATTTTTCGCTACTCTATTCCCTATGCTGTCCTTTATATCCCCATAACTATTCTGTAACTACCAATTTGTACTTCTGAATCCCTTCACCTTTCACCCAGTCCCCTGACCCTCTCCCATCTGGTAACCATCAAAACGTTCTCTGTATCTATGAGTCTGTTTCTGTTCTGCTTGTTTGTTTATTTTTTAGATTCAATTGTTGATAGATATATATTTATTGCCATTTTATTGTTCATATTTTTTTCCTCTTCTTCTTAAAGAAGACCCTTTAACATTTCATATAACTCTGATTTGGTGATGATAAACTCCTTTGGCTTTTTCTTGTCTGGGAAGCTTTTTATCTGTTCTTTGATTCTAAATGATAGCTTTGCTGGGTAGAGTAATCTGGGTGGTAGGTCCCTGCTTCTCCTCACTTTGAATATTTCTTGCCAACCTCTTCTAGTCTGCACAGTTTCTTTTGATAAATCAGCTGACAGTTTTATGAGGGCTCCCTTGTAGGTAACTAACTGCTATTCTCTTGCTGCTCTTAAGATTCTCTCTTGTCTTTAACCTTTGGCATTTTAATTATGATGTGTCTTGGAGTGGGCCTCTTTGAGATCACCTTGTCTGGGACTCTCTGCACTTCCTGGACTTATATGCCTATTTCCTTCACCAAGTTAGGGAAGTTTACTTTCATTATTTTTTCAAATAGGTTTCCAATTTCTTCCTCTTTCTCTTCTCCTTCCTGTACCCCTACGATGCAAGTGTTGGTATGCCTGAAGTTCTCCCAGGGGCTCCTTATACTATCCTCATTTTTTTAAAATTGTTTCTTCTTCCTGCTGTTCCTATGTTTTTTTTTCCTCCTTATGTTCCAAATAACTGATTTGATTCTCATCTTCATCCACTCGGTTATTATTTCCTGTAAGTTCTTCTTTATTCCAATTAGTGTATCCTTCATTTCTGACTGGATCTTTTTATGCCGTTGAGGTCCTCACTAAGTTCCTTGAGCATCCTTATAACCAGTGTTTTGAACTCTGTGCCTGATAGATTGCTTGTCTCCATTTCGTTTAGTTCTTTCTCTGGAGTTTTGTTCTGTTGTTTCATTTATGCCATGTTTCTTTTTCTTCTCATTTTGACAGCCTCCCTGTGTTTGCTTTTATGTATTAGGTGGAGCTACTACATCTCCCCAGTTTGAAAGAGGGTTTGATGTAGTAGATGTCCTGTAGGGTCCAGTGATACAGCTTCCCCTCTTACCCAAGTTCAGTATGCAAGGTGTACCCACTGTGTGGGCTGTGTATACCCTCTTCTTGTAGTTGAGTCTTGAATGCTGTTGGCATGTCCAAGGTCAGTCGCTGCCTGTGTTCTGTTCAACATCACACAGCATTAGCTACAAAGTGATCTGCAGATGGCTGCTAGTTGTGCTGGGCTTGCAGGTACCCTAGAGAGGCCAAGCTGTGAATCAAGATTGGCTGCTGCTAATAATGGGCCTGGGGTAACTTGGAGAGAGGTACAGGACTTGATGAAGCTGGATGTTGCTTGTTTTAGAGAATTTATAAAAGTCTGGAGGATGGGTCAAGACAAGTTAATCATATGGAAAAGTTGCTGGAAACAGCTTGACTGGGCCTGAGAGTGGGGTGGGGCTGGGCCTCAAGAACTACCAGGGTGTGGCAAACAGCATGAGCCAGGTTGATGGGGTCTCAGATATGGTGCTTGCCTGCTGGCTCTGTGGGAGGATGATTCAGAAAAGGAGCAATGGCCTCTGCCAGCACTTCTGTCTGGAAGAAAGCTTTCCCCAAGCTCTTACCATGATGCTGGACAATTCAGCTCCTCCCTGAGTGTCTCTGGTGCCTTTCGAGCTGCTGCCCCCATGGCTGGAGCTCAGAGAGAGTGAGTCTATGTAAGTCTGTACATGGGCCCCTTAAGAAGAATTGCCTGAGACTCTAGAAGTTGGTCTTCCTTGGCTTGAATCACTGCTGGTTTTTACAGCCAGAAGTTACAGACACTTATATTCTCAGCACTGAAACCCTGGGCTGGGATTCTCCTGTGGAGCTGGGACCCCTCACTCCTGAGATAGCCCTCCCAATTTTTATCTACCGCACATGGTTGAGGGGCCAACCCATTCCATGGTCTCCACCCCTTCTACCAGTCTCAGTGTGGTTTCTTCTTTATTTCCACAGTTGTAGAACTCCCACTCGTCTCAATTTCTGATAGTTCTGAATGATGGTTGTTCTATAGTTTGGCTGTGGTTTTGATATGGTTGTGCGAGGAGGTTAGCCATTTGTACCTACGCTATCATCTTCTCCCATTTTTTAAATAAAACCTTCTAAAAATGGGAATAATAGAGACCTGTTTCTGGTGACATGAAGATTTTAATGCCTGCTGACTAAACCTGAAGGGCTGTGGCAGCATCTCCTACCAGTGTGTCTCTGTGCAAAGAGCCTATGTGAACAGCAGCCATTTTCAGGTGAAGTTTTACTTGGGACAGCTGATCATGGAAGAGTGCTACTTTCCTCATGACCCGCCTAAACACAGGGCATAAGGCTAATGAGATATATGAAAATCTGGAGCAGAAAATGTCAGTGGAGTTTCAATTACCCTTTGTCATCATGTGTATGTTTTAGAATTTTTTTTGTAGTGTTTAAGGAACATAGGTTATCTAGGAACCAAGTTGGTCATTTTCTTATTTGTCGTTAGGGATTTTTCTGAGTAATGTTTAGAAGATAGGTATAGATATAGACATAGATGTAGACTACACAGTATATTATTAATGTGTTCAAGATATGCATTATAAATATTTTTCCAGTTTGTTGTTTGACTTGCTAATAGAAACTTTCTTATGCAGAAACTTATTTTCAATTTTTCATAGTTTTCTAAATGACTATTTTCATTTACAGTTTCTGAGTTTTGTGTCATGGTTAGAAAGACCTTCTTGCACCCTGGTTGGCATGGCTCCTTGGTTGTGCATCATTCTACAAATTGAAAGGTCACTGGTTCAATTCCTGGTCAGGGTACATGCCTGGGTTGCAGGGTCTGTGCGCTATCCCCACTGGGGCACTGAAGAAGGCTGAAGTCCACCAATTGTTGTTTCTCTCTCGCTTCGATGCTTCTCTCCCTCTCTTTCTCCTTCCCTTCCTCTCACCATAAAATACAATAAAGTTTTTTTATTTTAAAAAAGAAAGACCTCCAATTCAAGGTTAAATTTTTTTATTATTTAAAAATTTTATATGATTTTCTTATTCACATGATCCATTTGAAATTTAACAGGGTGGAAGATGTGAGGTATACTGCTTGATATGTTTTACTCTAGATGGTTTCCCAGTTTCCCATAACATTTATTAAGCACTTCATCTCCAGACCCCCCATTCTAAATAGGCCCTTCATGATAGATTGAAATCCCTAGGTGTTTATTTTGGTTCCTGAGACTTTCTACCCTGCTCATCAATATCTCCGCCTGTCTGCGTATTAGCACCTGATTGTTGTTTTCACTGTTGCTTTAGAATAGCCTCTAATAATAAGCTGCTCAATTCCCATTGAATTATATTTTCCCTAGATTTAGTTGAGGTTTCGTTTTACTACATGTTCTAATATTTTTCATATATATGAAAGCAATTTATTTCTGAAGAGGAACATTGTTCCCAGCCATCTTTCTGAGCTGTCTTGCACTGGGGTGATTGTCAGTTGATTGTGTGGGTTTTCCAGGAGGATAATCACACCACCTGCCATTCTCTCCTAAACCCACTTTTTCAATCTTCCAGCCCCACCATCCACCAGATCCATGCCTGTCATGATCAGCAATGAGTCTATATTGCAAAACCCAAATTTAGCCTATACCTTAGTCAGTGTCGCCAGTCAAATGGAGACTATGCTCATTCCCATCTTCTCCAATCAGTTTCTCAGTTCGGCCTCAGGATGCTGTGATCTCCCCCTTTACCCCTCTTTGATTAGCTGCTTGAAATGCAGAAATGAATGAATATGTTTTTCTGATTGTTTTCAATGCTTCATAGTTAAGTTATTGAAGGAAAGGCCATGTAACTCAACTTGGCTGAAGCTTAGGCAAGTGGAAATGAGTCATCGGAGCTAAGGCTGAAAACCCTGGTTGTCCGCAGATCATCTGAAAATAATCTAGCTAACAAATATCATGAGTAGAGAGAGAAAGGTGTGTGTGGCATGCATGTGGTATGCTAAATTTCTTATCGTTTATAGGAGCACATGATTACACGCAGCTGTTGACATTGATAAATCAAAATAGAAACGTAGTCTTATTATGCTAAGCTATAAAAAAACTTGGAAAAGAGTTGGAAAATGGGAATCGTACACATCAGTTGCTCTAGTGAACAAGATTAAGAAAAACTTTGTATTTCATTTCATACACTCTGGCGTCCTCTCACATAAACTAGCGTGTGTACAATAGCTAAAGGAGTAAATGAAAAAGATCAGATGAGCCAGGCCATACAGGGCTCTGAATGCCAAGCAAACTCTTCTTTAGTTATGGAGGACACACTGCCTGGTGGGTGGGCTTCCTGCACAGACTCAGTGGACAGCAGCAGGCTCCAGGACAGCCATTCCACACAGGGAGGGGGGTCAGAATGGGTAAGATGCAGAGAGTAAGAGATAAGCCATTGGAGTTGGGGCAAATGACAAACATCTTGTGAAACCCTTATCTCAATGTCCAGAATCTCATCTGCCAGTGCCCCTCTGGTGCAGGAAATCACAGGACTGTCTAGCATCGTGATAAACCTCTCCTGGTCTTCAAGGTTCACTCCTGTTCCTGCAGGCACCACCTATCCAGAGGTTGGAAGAAAATCCTCTGGTTTTGGGCACTCCCTGGGAAGCTCTTCTTTGTCTACTCTCACCCTTCAACGTCACAATGGTTGCAAGGTAAGAGTCGGCTCAGCATTAGGTTCTCTCAAATGCAGTTTTGTTTTGTCCCTCTGAGTCTACATGCTCACAATTG
>PVJD01019121.1:0-12528 GCA_004026545.1 Mormoops blainvillei | reverse complement strand
CACAGTCTCCCAACGTCTCTTCCACTGTTCAAAACACTCTGCAAAATCCTTTACTGGAGTCACCATCAGCTGCCCCATAGTATTTTCCTGAGTGTCATTGACAGCCTGAAATCTCTTCCTTCAAAGGTGATTTTAGTTTCAGGAAAAGCCAGAAGTCTCAGGGCACCAAATCTGGGCACAGCGGGGCTAGTCACCCAGGTGATTTGATGTTTCACAAAAAACTCTGCATATGTGTTGTGTGAGCGGGTGCATTGTTGTGATGAAATTGCCCATAGCTGCAACCTTCTGAATCATCTGAATAGTTTCCATGGAGGAATAGTTTCAATGTTCAAGCTTCATGCAGAATTTGATGCAGATCCTTTGCTCTACTCACTCAGTCATTTGAATGTGACAGCCGCACAGCACACATGCTCACTCAACAGGGCCTACCGCCCCCACTGACTAGTACAGTGAAGGCATCATGTTCACGCATGCGCATTCCAGGCCCCCCCACCCCCCACCCCCGGCTGACAGGTCAACATCGATGTCGCGCAAACTGTTCTCATTATATTAACGATGGCTGGACTTTTTCTGGACAGACCTCATATCTTAACGTTTCTGGTTATTTGTTTAAGTATCTTTTTCCCTATAAAAAAGATGTACCAGGTTGGAAATTGTGGCTGTGTTGTTTCCTGTTATATATCTAGTGCCTCCATAAATATTTCTCAAAGTTTCAATAATGAATGATGATCTTCTGGAAGAGATTAATTTTAAGATTTCTGAAGGGAGGGAGTATGGATGGATAGAAAATTGGGGCAGGAAATAGCCTGGGGAAAACCGTAGAGTGAGAAGTAAGTGTCTAACAGACAATATCTAAAGTCCTGTTTTGCGCTCCATTTTAATCAATTATAAGACGAAATCAACCTTTTATGAAACACCGTTGAGAATAGTGATTTGCAGTGGACTTCCTTCACGGTCACAGACAAGGTTCTTAAATGGCTCCAGGAGAGTTGTTATGCAAAGGTGACTTTCAGAATCTTCCCGGTGAGCAGACAACCGTGCAAAAAAAGGGTTTATTCAGTTTATGGTATTTTGAGTAGTGTATATCGAGTTTAATGTATTTTGGCTTTTTGATTTGTATTCCTAATGTCAGAATAAAAATTATTTCAAGGTATTTACCTCTTAGAAGTAAGGATGTATGTATTTATCTAAAGGAAAACAATGTCACAAGTTAATATGAACAAAAGTAGGAATATCCTTTTAAATTAATCTTTTCCCTCGGCTTTACAAACAGTTCCAGATACAAGTTAAATAATTTGCAGTTCTCCCTGTCAGGCTTCCTGGGTTCCTACTTTCTGCCAATATATCTTTCTCAGACTTTTGAAATATCTGAAATAAATTTTCAGTACACCCTTAGCAATTCACTGACAGCTATCAGAGGGGAGAGAGGAGGTGTGACTGGATGAAAGAAGGTGAGGGAATTAGCCAAAGGACATATATGCATAACTCACAGACACAGACCACAGTGTGGTCGTGGCCAGAGGGAAGGGGTGGCGGAGGCAGGGTTGAGGGGGGCAAAGGCGGGGGAGTGGGGACATCTGTAATGTCAACAATAAAAATAAAGTGAAAAAAAAATTTCACTGAAGAGATCTTCACCTTCCATTTGCTTCATGTGTTTGCTAAATGAAATTAATTCAGAATCTTGTATCATAATCAAGATGAGGATACAAATTCAGGGAGCAGACAAATATTTTTCGGACAAAAGCTGATTGTTAAGCAAGCTGCTTTGGTCCCTTTTTCTCCAAATGTGCAGACTATATCTTGTTACCAATAAACATCATATGGAAAATTGGTGAGGATTTCAGGCCGGCCCCGGCAGGACTGTTCCTGGATCCTGCCCTGCTCTTACAGCTCTGCTGTGGTGTTTCTCATATTGTATCTGTGGGGCCTAGAAAAAGCCAGTGATTTAAAAAAATATGGGGTCCTTGCTCAAATAAGTTTAGGGATTGCCACACAGCAAATTCCCCTCTTAGAAATAAACATTAGGTCAAAAACTCTAAGGCAACCTACAGTAGTAACGCATTAGGGGGAAAAAGAAAGGTACGGAGAACAGATGCAATGGCAGTCCTCTGTGTGCCGTCCTCTCCTCAGTGCTCTGTTAGTAGTACGCATCGAGTGTATATTACGTGGAAGAGAGGAGAAAGACGTTAATAGCCATTAAGGAGAAAAATCTGTTCATGGTCAGTCGGGTAAAATAATGGCAAAAATGTACTCATACGATTTCATCAGTATTTGAAAAGGATGGGTACAGGCTATTGTCCATACTAAAATTATAGAACATCTCCTCATTGCCTTTTTTATAGAGTTTGTCATTTGGTATCTTTCAAAATTATTATTTATCCCTAATCTTCTAATCTTTTCACTCTTCAGAACTTTCAAGCATAGGGCTTATTCTAATTTTATTTATTATTTTATTATTTTTAAATCACTTTATTGAGATATTGTTGACATACAAAAGTCTGTAGATATGGAATGTGTATTACTTGATGAGCTTGGAGATAAGTATTTATCCCTGAAACCATCACCATAATCAAGGCTATAAATAAATCCATCACCTCCCAAAGTTTTCTTTCACCTTATTGGTTGATTGATTTTTCTTTTGTAGTGAGAGCACTTAACATAAGGTCTATCCTAACAAAATTTTAAGTGTACAGGATAGTATTTTGAACTGTAAAGCCCTATGTTGTACAACAGGCCTCCAGAAACTTTTTTTGGAGCTATTTAATGAATATTAAGTTTATGATACATGAAAAGTTGAGATCACAAGTGGATTTTTTTTAAAGGTTGAGGATTTTTAAAGATTTTGTAATGCAATCAAGAGAAAGTAATATGGCTTGAGGATTCCTTGTGTTTGTTTATGTATAAGGTAAGCATAATTGATGAAAAATTCAAGATCAACAATTGTCTTGATCATTTTTTTTTGAAGGACAGAAAGAAAAAACCTGAACCTTTCCTAGTCCTGGGGCAATATATTGCCTAGTTAAAAAAAATGAAAAGGAATCCCATCTATTATGCTATGAAATGCTGAACCACTCCTCAGAGAGGTTACAATATTTACGTTTCTTTGACTTTGTGAAACAGAATATCACATTTCCCCGAAATTTCTGCTTACACCAATTAATACAATAATGACGTATTTTTATCCTGTTTCTGTGATGTATTTAGCAATAGCTATCAAGTTTTGAGCATTGTCTCAATGATAATATGTCATCATTTTTTATAATGCATTGTTTTTACCGGTATAAGTTACCACATTGCTACCACCAATGGGAAGTACTGCCATGTAGTGGTTTTAAATTTTTCCACACAAATTGGCAGTACAACCATATTAGATATTATTACCCCTTGAGTAAAATAGCAGCTTCTCTCTGAGGCTGATAAATTATATATCCAGTGATACACTGAACGCATTAAAAACTCATTATACCAGAGTCTTTCTTCTTCTAGGACGTTCTGCCCCAGTGTTTGTAAGCTTAGCTCTAAAGCATTAGATCAGTAAGATTATTCTGTCTGAGAACATATCTTCTTGTCTATAGGGTTCTCTTCTTAATGATTGTAATCAGTAACTTTCTATTTGAAAATAGTCTTTCTGGTATCTTCTTTCAAATGGGAAATAATTATAAAATCTTTTCAGTGGAGAACATTTCAGTATATTTTTAAATAGTACTATAATTATGAAAAAAATCCATAGAGTAGTAAGTTTTTAGAATTGGAGAGAACCCTAACTAGTCACTGTGGCTCCAGAACACGGAAAGTAGGACCTCCCGGAAGGCAGGACACCCTCCATCTGCTCCGCGCTGTGTCCAGCCTCCGGGACAGCATTCGGTCTGCGTCTCCTTTTGGACTTATAGATGGAGGGACAAATGGAACATGGAAAACAGTCTTACTTTCCATGCATTCATGGGAATGTAGTAAATGCTGAGTCTGATCCTTTTTCCCATTGAAGGGAGATTAATATGTCTAGCAAAGGAAACAAGATATATGCTGTGTGCTGCCATGGGAAAGGTGAAAAATGACATGAAAGTTCAAAGGGATGTAACATCTGCCTGGTAGGGATGGAGCTTGCTCGGGCAGAAGTGCTGCAGATAAAGCTGGAGAAGGAGGTGTGACCTTGACAAATGTAGTTTACACAGGAGAAGGGCTCTCCAAGTAACGGCAAGTAGAAATGAGAGCATACAGACTGAAAAACAATGAAGGGTAGAAGACCTGACCTTACCTGCCCTAGGGAGAAAACTGGATAGATAAATTAGTGCTGGGTCTCCGAAGGCGGTGACAGGCTATGCCACTTATAATTGTTTTATTATTACCTTTCATCAAGAATTAGTTCTTTCTCCTGTGATCTTTATCCTAAGCAGTAACAGGGAATGGCCTGCTCAGACATTTTTTACTAATTACCTCAGTGGTAGCATTTGCAGTGTAGACCCCACCCCTTCAGAGCTCTGTGACACCATCTTCCCTGGCTCATCATCTCCCCTCCCAGACCTTGGTTCCTGTTTCATCAGTCTTTCCAGTTTTGCAGGATCTACATTTTTAAGGTTGTATTTTCTTTTCCTTTTTGATTAGATGTGCTCCTCCCCCACCCTCCAGACTGTTTGACCCTCCCCTCCCTTCCGCTCTCACTGCCCACAGACTGTTAGGTTCCCTGTCACCTCAACCCTGGACTATTCCAATCACTTCTCGCTCCTCACTGGGCTCCTTGTCTACTGTCACTCTATCACCAGGGAGTATAATATACCAAATTAAACTAGAATGTGGTTTTATTACTCTCCTGCTTAGTTCCACAATAGAAATCAACCAACATTTCTGGAGAACTTGCTATATGTCAGCAGTAGGCAGAGAGGGTTACAATGATAGTGTGTCCCCTACTGGACAGGAACGTCCAGTTTAGTGTGGGTGACAGACTTACAAATCTAAGCTATGCACAATGGAAATGCCTTAAAGTGCTTTCTATCATTTTCTAATATTTTCACATAACCTTATTTATTTTAACCTTGATGATAAATTCCTCATGCCATTGTAAAATAAATCCATTATTCTATTTACTTAAAAAAAGATTTATTTTACCTACTCTAGAAAATAATGTTATGTTTTAAAATTTGAAAGATAAGTACTTCTTTTTTCCAATTTTGATTTTTGAAAACAATTGTGTTGGGATCCAGAGAAAATATTTCACTTGAACCATAGATGTTCTCCAAGTAAAACATACACATTTATAAACTAACATTTGGTTTGGTTTAGTTCAAAAGCTAAACCAAAAATTTCAATGTGAAATGTTTGTTCTGTCAATAAACATTGTAAAGAATCACTCTGTGATCACTGCAGGAAAGACATATTTACTTCATTTTAAAACCAGTTAAGCATGGCCAAATATTGGTGTTATCAGCTAAAATTGACTGTTAAAACTTGAGATGATTATGTAAGCCAATAGTAACCACAACCTGTAGAAGATACGAAAGAGAGAAAGAAGAATCAAAGCTTATCATTACAAAAACAAAATCAATGAAATACAAAGGGAGACAATAAGAGAGGAAAATAGGAATAAAGGAGTTACAAGACAAAAAACAACCAACAAAATCACAGCAGTAAGTTCTTCCCTCTTAATAATTACTTTAAATGTAAATTGGATTAACCTCCCTAATCAGAAGACTTAGTGCTGAATGGATTAAAAAATAAATAAATAAAACAAAGCAAAACCAAGATTCCACTATGTGCTGTCTACAGGAAACTCACTTTAAATTTAAGGACACACATGGGCTCAAAATGAAGGGATGGAAAAAGATATTCCAAGCAAATGGTATCCAAAGGGGAACAGGGGTGGCTGTCCTTGTATCAGACAAAGTAGACTCATGATATAAGTATAGCCTGTCACAAGAGACAAAGGATATTATATAATGATAAAAGAATCAATTCATTGGGGAGATATAACAATTTTAAATATATGTGCACCCAACATTAAAGCCCATAAAAATATGTAAATCAAACAAAGACAAACTGAAGGGAGAAATAGACAGGAAGAAATCATAGCAGAGGACTTCAATATTCTACTTTCAATAATGGATACAACATCCAGACAGAAAATCAATACAGAAATAGTGGACCTGAATAATAATATAGACCAAATGAACCTAACAGAAATATGCAGAATATGTCATCCAACAACCCCAGAATACATATTCACCTCAAGTCCATAGGGAACACTCTTCAGGAATGGTTATATGTTAGGCCACAAGACAAGTCTTAACAAATTTTAAAAGACTCAAATCATACCAAGCATCTTTTCTGACCACAATAGTACGAAACCAGAAAATTAGTTGTATAAGAAAACTGGAAAATTCACACATATATGGAGATGAAATAAGACACTTCTGATCGTCCAATGGGTCAAAGAAGTGTTCTTTCCACAATTAAAACAAACAAACAAAAAAGGGATGAATGACCACATTTTTTGGGGGGGTAAACTTTGAATAAGAAAGATTCCCCTTTCTTATAACAAAATTAATTTTCCCAGAGGACGATTATTTTGATATCCAGGAAGTTCAGATCCTATTGTGATTATCACTTGAATTTTATTTCAGTCTCTCACTGAGTCTTTCAGTTACTGAACAGAACAGAGATAGTAAGTTGTTCACTTATGAAAACGAAAAGGTTCTAATTTCCTTTAAATATTCACTCTGTACCTACCCTCACTTTGGATTTTAAATTGCTCCTTTCCTCGTTGTATAGCCTTTATTACTCTTTTCCTTAAAAAAGAAATCCTCCTCTGCATTTTAACTCCATGTTTTTCTTCCCATTACCCTCTGCTTCAGTGGGAGGCTATTCAGTGGGGATCTTGAGTGACTTTTTTTTTTACTGTTTTAGGCTCTCATATTTGTTTATCTGAACTAGATTGGGAACCCGCAGGAAAAGACTTCTGTCAGAGTATTTTTATAACATTCCAACAGTTGTGTTTTATAGATTTTGAAGTATAGTAATTTTTATCGCTTTGTGTGTATTTAACTTTACAAAGAGAGGCCTGCATCAAAGTTGGAAGGAAAATCTTTCTTATGGAATATATTTGCTATATCTCCTTATATAGCGTTTGTGAACTACTGGTATTACACACAAATGCATTGTCAGCAGGGAAATAAATGCATTTGTCATATAAAGGCTCTTCTTAAGGTTTAGAGCACAGAAGAAGACACATCAAAATGGAATAAGTGATACTTGAAGTGATGTTTTTGTCCCTCCAAGAGTAGTTTACTATGCATGTCCATGCACCCTCACCTTATCTGGGACAGAGACACAAATCCAGTTTTAGGGTGCAGCTAGCAGGTAACCCCTACTGTTTGCAGGTCTTGAAATGCTGCTTATTCCTGGAACAAATACGACTATTGCCAGACCCCCGTGGTTCCCAAGGGCTTAATGCTAAGGCACCTGACTCCACAGGGAATCTTCAATGACCGAAAACTATCACAGGACTCTTTTTATACCTGAAGTTGCATATGAGTGACAGAAATTTGATTAAATTGTTTGCATACTTTTATCCTGAAACTAATCTATAAGCCTAGATTTAGCTTTTTCTCCATGAGTGTCTTCATTTTAGTAAATGGCACCATCCTCCTCCCTTTGACTCCTCCCTCAGCACCCACCCCACATTAATGAACCACCTGGGCATTGATTCTTCTCCTGAAAAACCTTGGATGTGCCTACTTCTGTCTACCTCACTCTGTTTTAAGCCCATTCCATCTTTCCACAGATTGTCGAAATAGACAGTAAACTGTTCACCCTATTTTAAGCATGATTCTTCTTTATTCATTGTCTATACTTTGCCTGAATAAACTTTAAAAACTTTTAAATATATCAGCTGTATTAAAAAAAATAGGTAATATTGAAAGCACATATGCACCCAATACCCAGATTAAGGGGTTGGGGCAGAAATAGATCCAGCTGAATTTTGCTATGTATGATTCTTTGTTCCTCTACTCTGGAAATAAACATTCTCCTGAATGTGGTGTTTACCAGAATGTTCTTTCAGTAAAGCTAATCTGGTCATATTAAGTCTTTGCTTCAGCACTTCAATGCATTCTGCTTGTCTTTGAAAAAAAAATCCCCAAACCTTTGCTGGTGCTGCCATGGCCCCCCATGGTGTGACCCCTGACAGCTGGTCCCTAGCCTCATCTCATGCCATTTTCTGTGAAACCCAGAGAATGCCCTTCTCCCCACTCTAACCTTGATGTCTAGTGCAGTCCCTCAAACATACTTAGCACTCAGTAATTGCTTGCAAATTGGAAGACTACATGAACGATGGTCCGACAGTGTTGAGACACAAACATGAAAAAGTCACAGTTGCTGTCCTAGAGTCTCTCACTGGTGATAAGAGGTGGAAAGGGGCCAAGGGATGGATGTGAAAATAAACAAGTGTAACTCAGTGTGATAAGATCTATAATAGAGGTCTGGGTAAGCATAGGGATGGAACACTGAAGGGTATAATCAGATCTTCAGGGATTGGAGTGGATAAAAGAAGGCTTCACAAAAGAGGAGATGTTTCAACTGAAGCTTGAAAGATGAATAGGATTTTTCAGGGCACAGAAGGTGGAAAGTGTGTTTCAGTCAGAAAAGCAGCATGTGCAAAATTCATAAACCACATGGACACACAGAGAGCTGAGAGGAACTGAAGCCCAGGACGCTCGTGGAGGAGAGGTAGGAGATGACGCTGAAAAGCCAGGCAGTGACCAGACCAGGGGAGGCTTTGTGTCTCTGCTGCAGCATTTGGAAATTCAGCTGTTCTCATTCTTGAAGCCCAGTCTGTCACTTATATGCCAGACTCTGTGCCAGGGCAAGCAGCATACACAAAGGTGAGTAAATGGACCCACCTATCCGCAAAAGCCTATTTGATAAGCAGGTAAATCCACAATGCAATATTTTTTACCACTTTCTCCTCAGATATCAGTCTCTGTAATGGCTAGAGTCTAATGAACTCATGGTTTTGTATAATGCTTTGTGCATTATAAAGTCACTGGGCAGCAGCCATAAACCAGGAGCTCCATGTCACTTCAACACCCATAAGCCACACTTGAGGTGTGATTGTGTTATGGCACCAAGTCTTGAGAAAGCCCGGTACTGCAGAGCCAGCCCAGGGTGGCTACAGCCGCCTGAGGGGCTGTAGGGAGCCACATGCACTAGACTTCAGCATCTACTTTTGCAGGAGGATAGGGATTAGTGGGGAACTTCCACTGACCCCCTACCCAAGGTCCTCTGTGAATAGACACTCACCTGGGTGATTTCAGTCCCTTATTCGTAATGACCACGGAGAACCATTCCTTTGGCGTAAGGAGGGTCATCTTCCTCAGTAACATGTAACTACTCCTGAGAGGGGATAATGTGGTAAACACTATATGCCATTCACACCATAGTACATAATATCCACCAGTATTTTGTTTGTTTGTTTGTTTGTTTTTTCCCTGAGAGATGGTTTAAACAGGAAGGAGAGAGCTAAGGGTCATTAAGTACCTGCTAGGGTTTCTGACACTGGCAGTGTTTGAAAAAGGAAATACTGAAGCCTGAACAAAGAACTCTTGACTTTGTCTCTCACCCATGCCTCCTATATCTTAAATTTGTAGAAATGTTCAAACATTATTAATTTTTATTTAAAGAGATATTACTTTAGCGCTGGCATCTGGTTGGGTACCCTGGTTTTATTGAGCTTTGGGCACAGATAGCAGGTGCACTGTTAAGGCCAGGTTATGTCACTGAGGCCAAACCCCATCTGTAGCCACGTGGGCTACTCCACTGAGGCACTGAGCAGGACCTGCAGATGACAGTCCAGGGAAAGACTTCCTCCCAGCCTGCTGAACCTTTTCATTCTTTGCCTTAGCAGACAGAAAGTGAAATCTTTTTTTTTTTTAATTGTACCTTTGCCCTGGTTAATGTAACTCAATGGATTGAGCGTCGGTCTGCAAACCAAAGTGTTGCCGGTTTGATTCCTCAGTCAGGGCACATGCCTGGGTTGCAGGCCAGGTCCCCAGTAGGGGGTGCATGAGAGGCAACCACACATTGCTGTTTCTCTCCCTCTCTTTCTCCCTCCCTCTCCCCGTCTAAAAATAAAATAAATAAAATTTTTTTAAAAAATAAAAATAAATAAAAATTGTCACTTCAGTTCTAATTAGTCTGAACCAGTTCCACAAAGGTGTATGTGAGGTATGGGTTCTTGCTGCTCTTCCACAAAAGCTAACCTATTAGAAAGCAGGTTCTCAACTACAATAGAGCTTCCATGCCTTCCTGCAGTCCCCTTGGAAAAGGGCCTTTGTTCAACCCAAGAAGATGAGAGCTTTGCCCCCTGAGCCTTTTGACATATATAAATGTAAAGGCGTTGAAAAAATAAATAAAAGAATCTCTTATTTTCCTTGTGAGGCAATAAAATGGTACAGCTGCTCTTGGAAGGTCCCTTTCTCTGGATTGCAGCAGTTAACCTGAGAGGGGGCGGCGTTCTTCGTTCACCCTCTGGGGTCACCTCAGAGTCGCGGTTTTACTGCTCGCCTTGCGTTTGCTGGGCACCACTTTCTCCTGTTCCCAGTAAGTGCCGTTCTGGTCAAAGGCGCAATAAATTGAGAAGTAAATGAGCGATTTTTGCAAATAACATTTCCTACTGCTTAGTGTTAGTTGGATAATAAGATCTTGCAAAGGATGTGGCAAAATAACATCTGTAATGAAACGTCAGGAGAAATACATTGTTAAGATAGCTGCGGACTGACGACTTGAGAGAAATTTATCTATTTCTCCCTAAGATGTGTATGAATTTCCAGGAAGAAGTAACAGAAAGGAAAAATAATCAAAATTGTTACACCTCAGCAGTGACATTCCGTCTAAATATTTTGCAGTTTTTTTCAGCCTAATAAAATATCTTCGTAGTAGTTGTTTTGATTAGATTCTGAGTTGTATTTCTTTCACGTTCTACAGATTTTAATTTATCATTTAGATATATATTTTTAAAACAGAGTTTATTTTTTTCTGCATTAAAACAATACACAATATATAATTAGTAAATAAGAAATAAAAGTCAAAATGGTTGAAAAAATATTCTCATTATTTTCAAATGATGCGATTGTCAAAATACAAAGCCCCCTCCTCCCAAAAAATGTACAGACAGGTTATTATAATTAGTTTGGGAATTGAACAAGATTGCTGAGTATAAAATCAATGTACAAGGTCAATTGCATTTCTGAATACCACCACAAACTGTAGGAAAATATGGTTGAAAATAAAATTTTTGATAATAATAGCTTCAAAAAAGACTACCTAATTTGGAGTTAATATAAAAATGATGTAAAAAACATTTTTGAGAAAATTACTTTTAAATGAGAAAGACATCTAAGAATACCTAAATAAATAAAGTTTTATACCATCTTTGTGGGTGGGGAGACCCAAAATAAAAAGGAGTTTCCTCCCAAACTGACATAATTTGAGTGCAATTTCAAAATCTAACAATGATTATTTTATTTTTGTGTGTGTATGTGTGTATATCTTGACAAATTAATCTTGAAATACATACAGAAGAACAAAGGACCAGGGGTAGTCACTGTTTCTTAAAGGAAAAAACAGATAGATGGTGGTCTTTTGATTAACCAGATATGAACACACAGAAATAAAACATTGTAGCATCCACATGGGAATAAGCAAACTGACCAATGCATCAAAATAGAGACTGCAAGAGGAGTCATATAGATTTATGAAAATTAAATTTAGGATTAAGTTGCTATTGCAGGTCAGTGAAGATAGGATGAAATTTTCCAAAAATTTTATTGGGTTCTTCTAGGAAAAAAAGCACCAGTTAACCCATTTTTTTATACCCTTTAAAAATAGTATTAGGTAGAAGAAAAAATGTGATAGCTAAATTTATAAAATATTTAGAGAATATGTATAACATCAGGGTACGGAAGAATATCTCTATTAATTTCAAAGTAAGAAGCACTTTAAGAATACATAAAAAGCACAAACCATAAATAGTATCCAGAATTTTCTTTTTTAAAGCTAGAAAACGAGTCCTAAAAATCAATCAGAAAAAGGCAAGGAATTTTCAGGCACTTCACAGAAGAGGACACTTTACTGGCAAATGAGCTTCTGAGAAAAATATTGTGTCATTATTATTCAAACTTACAGGTGAGTGATGTAATTAATCAAAGCAATTGAATAATTATAATTCAGTAATGTAAATAAGTACCACAATGCAATATAATTTTACAACTACCAGATTAGCAAAAGTTAATTTAAAAGTGTGATGGTGACCATGTGCCAACCAACTGACCCTGGTTGGGTGGGTCAGTTGGTTGGCACATGGTCCCAGGCACCAGAGGGCTGCGGGGTAATCCACACTCAGAGCACATACCTAGACTGGGGCGCCGACAGGAGGCAGCCGATAAATGTTTCTCTCGCTCACTGTTGCGTCTCTCTCCCTTCCTCTTTCTCAAAAATTAACGTACACATTCTTGGGTGTGGATTTTTAAGAAGTTTGTT
>PVJD01019120.1:0-12543 GCA_004026545.1 Mormoops blainvillei | reverse complement strand
AATGTCCCTCATTATTTTATTTTCAAGTATGTTTCTAGCAATTCTTTTGCTTTTTCTATGAAAATAATCGTAGTTATACAATTAATGGTCAGTATTTGTCAGCCTGTAACACACAATGTTTATTTCTTGTAGTTCTTTTGTGGATTATGTTTTTATATTTGCTCACACTTCACCCCCACCCCTTAATCCTCTTTTTGTCAAACGACCTTTATTTTCTGTTCTTGAAAGTATTGCACTTATTAATATGAAAATAACAAAACTTTTATAACCATGTCATATATAAAACTCTACGGAAAGTGTAACCTCAATAAAGTAAATTATACATATATCTACACTCACATACAGAATTAGAAAAAAAGATTTAAAAGAAATATGCCAAAATGTTTGGTGTTAATGTATGATTTATTTTTCTTTCTGTATATTTTTATAGCTCTAAAATTACTTTATGAATAAAATAGCAGACTTTGGAAGACGG
Source organism: Mormoops blainvillei (assembly GCA_004026545.1). Taxonomy (NCBI): domain Eukaryota; kingdom Metazoa; phylum Chordata; class Mammalia; order Chiroptera; family Mormoopidae; genus Mormoops; species Mormoops blainvillei. The sequence continues at coordinate 12,068 of PVJD01019120.1, read as the reverse complement.
AGACGGAAAAAGTTTACATGTCATTCCTTGAGTTTCAGATATCAGTGCTACTAAATGGATTCTATTTTCAGTTATGTTTTCCTGAGCTAACTTAAATTTCCTTGGTCCCTCCAGGATATATAAAATCAACTTCCATCATGTTCCTTCTAGTAATATTTAAGTTATTTTACTTAACAAATTTTCAAACAGCTTTAATATGTGTTTGACAAACAGGAAACTATCAAATATTCATATCTGCCTATTATTCCTTTCCCCAATAACTGATCTTCCACTGTAATACAGTTTTTCTCAGTAATGTCAATACTTTAACTTGAAACATATGATGGGAAGTCACAAACTTTGGTGTCAGACTTAACATCTGTTTACTGGTTATGTAATCTTAGCCCTGTTCCTACCCCTCACCGAGACTCACTTATGTCCTCTAAAATTAGGTTAATGATACTTACTGTATTGATATGTTCAATACATAACAATTGAAAATACTCATTATGATTACTCTTAGTTCTTTAATAGACTGAAAAAAGTAAACAGTATCCAAAACATTCATATTTTACAGGGCAGTTCTTTGTAATATTTACAAATTCATTTTGTATGTGACTGGGAGTTTGAAACACCTAAACCTAAGATTTAATGATGTACATTGGATAAATGTGCAAAGAAATCCCTCTTCTCACTTCCTGCCCTGCTAGGAGTGAATAGTCCAAATAATAAGTGACAACCCAGGAGAATGAGAAGCAAGCAGTTGATCTAGAATATCTCCCAGGTTTCTGATCTCATCAATTAGATGGGTGGCAGTTCAGCAATGTAAACTGTTTTCTCATTGACTATCTCCTCTCCAGCAGCACTTATTCCAGGAGAACAGCAAGAATACAGACTGACATTCACTGATTGCCTACTGTATGCCAGGCACTTCATTCTTTCCAGTCACAAACACTTATTCAGAGCCAGCTTCTATTCTAGACAGTGTTCTAGAAGCCGGGGATCCACTAGGGAAATAAGCAGACTAAAATGTTTGCCTCTGTTGAATTTGTGTTCTAGTGGGGAAAGACACAAATGAGCAATTAATATAATAAAGCAGTAAATTATATAGTATAATAAGAGAGAGACATTTGATGGAAAAAAAGAGCAGGTAAGGAAGAATGAGAGTGCTAGTGGTTAGGTATGCAGTTTTATTTTGTTTTTTAATTTCAACTCACCTAATTTATTTTTGACACATTGTCTTTTCTATCACCATCCATTTTCTTTTTCTATTTTATTTTTTATTTTTAAGTATATTTTATCGATTATACTATTACAGTTATCTCAATTTTCCCCCTTTGCCCTTCTCCACCTAGTACTCCCTTTCCCTCCATCAATCCTCCCGCACCTTAGTTCCTGTCCATGGGTGGTGCATATAAGTTCTTTGGCTTCTCCATTTCCTGTACTGTTCTTAACCCTCCCCCTGTCTATTTTGTACTTAACAATTATGCTTATTCCCTGTGCCTTTTCCCCTTCTCCACGCTCCTCCCTGCTGCTAACCCTCCATGTGATGTCCATTTCTGTGATTCTGTTCCTGTTCTTTGCTTAGCTTAATTGTTGCTTAGTTTGCTTAGTTTGTTTTTGTTTTTGTTTTTTAGATTCAGTTGTTGACAGTTGTGAGTTTGTTGTCATTTTACCGTTCATAGTTTTGATCTTTTTCTTAGATAAGCCCTTTTAACATTTCATATAATAATGGTTTAGTGATGATGAACTCCTTTAAGTTTACCTTATCTGGGGAGAATTTTATCTGCCCTTCCATTCTAAATGATAGCTTTGCAAGATACAGTAATCTAGGTCATAGGTCCTTGCCTTTCATGACTTTGAATACTTCTTTCCAGCCCTTTCTTGCCTGTGAGGTTTCTTTTGAGAAATCAGCTGATGGTCTTCTGGGAACTCCTTTGTAGGTAACTGTCTCCTTTTCTCTTGCTGCCTTTAAGATTCTCTCCTTATCTTTAAACTTGGGTAACTTAATATGATGTGTCTTCGAGTGTTTCTTCTCAGATCCAACTTCTTTGTGACTCTCTGAGCATCCTAGACTTGCATGTCTAGCTACTTCGCCAGATTGAGGAAGCTTTCCTTCATTATTTTTTCAAATAAGTTTTCAATGCCTTGCTCTTCCTCTTCTCCTTCTGGCACCCCTATGATTTGGATACCGAAATGTTTAAAGTTGTCCCAGAGGCTCCTCAGCCTCTCCTTAATTTTTTTAAATTCTTGTTTCTTCATTCTGTTCCAGTTGGATGTTTATTTCTTCCTTCTGCTCCAAATTCTTGATTTGAGTCACGGTTTCCTTCCCTTCACTGTTGGTTCCCTGTATATTTTCCTATATTTCACTTTGTATAGCCTTCAATTCTTCCTTAATTTTGCGACCAAAGTCAGTAATTTCTGTGAGCATCCTGATTACCAGTATTTTCAACTCTGTATCTTATAGGTTGTCTATCTCCTCATCATTTAGTTCTTTTTCTGGAGTTTTGATCTTTTCCTTCATTCGGGCCATATTTCTTTGTCTCAGGGCACCTGTTATGTTGTAAGGGGTGGAGCCTTATGTATTCATCAGGGCAGGGTAACCCACTCCGCTGCCTTGTGGCATTGTATTGGAGGAAGGGTCAGAGAGGGAACAACGCCACTTGCTGGCCTGCTCGGTTCTGGGCTCACTTTCTGTCACTTCCCTTGCTTCCCACAAGAGGATCATGCCGTTTCAGTTGCTGATTCCTGGGTGGGTGGGCTTGCGTATGTTCTGGAATCCCATGGGTCTCTCCAACGGACTCTCTTGTGAGACTGGGAGTTTCTCCCATGGCCACAACCCCTACAGGTTTATAGAGCCAGAGGTTTTGAGGCTTAATTTCCTCACGCTGGAACCCTGGGTTGCGTGGTTTGTCTTGCTCCCCAGTTGTTTCCCGCAGCTTATCTGCATGTGAATGTGGGACCACCCGGTCCACCAGCCATCGCCTCACCCACCCCAGTCTGTCAGCCACTACCTTGCCACATGTCCTCTCCACCCCAGCTTCCCATCTCTGCCCCTCCCACCAGTCTGAATGAATGTTTCTTCCTTAACTTCTTGGTTGTTGGACTTCCATGCAGTTTGATTTTCTGGCAATTCTTGTTGTTTTTTTTGTTTTTAAATTTGTTGTTGTCCTTCTTTTGGTTGTGCAATGAGAAAAAGTGTATCTACCTATGCCTCCATCTTGTCCGGAACCAGCCCAAACTGGGGATCAGCTATTTTGTACCCATTACCTTAGAGAGAACTTCACAGCACAACAGTAGACTTCCAGCCCTGGCAAGGAGCAGATGTAATGTTTGATTCCAGCTCCATCTCTTACTAGCTTTCTGATCTTTGGGAAGTTACTATTATTTTATGTGACTCAGCATCCTGATGTGTAAAATGGGGATGGTGAAATGACACATTTCTGTGGGAGCAGTTGTGAAAGACCCTAATAAGTTGTGAGTTCTGGTCTGAGATGAAATGCTACAGCTAGGGATCCATATATCCATCCCTTCAGGATGAGGTGTGAGACCCAGCCCCACTCTCTCTGCCCCTCGTTATCCTGTCCCTGAAGTCCCTAGTAGTGACGGGATTTCAGGGTTACCTGGACTGTGAAGAACTCCTCAGGCCTCAGTCACACCTCCTTCAAACCACACACTTGGGAGCCTCTGTGGCCCTCTGAGATCAGCTCCCCTTGCCCTTAGCTCCCAACTGTTGCTCAGGGAACTGGTTTGGGAGGGGTTTGATTGGCTGGTACTAAACTATCTGAAAGCATAGGGGTGCGTTTAACAAGTGGGGGAAGGAGGCAGTCCCTGGAAACACACGAAACCTGGAGAAATCCACCTCAGCATCCTATAAGTGTTCCCTTATCATTTCATTATTGTCATCATCACCGTTAAACTCTCAGGTATTTTTGAATTCACTCCTGTTCTTGTCAAGGGCCAGCCTTAATGTAGCTCCTAGAGCCAGACTGTCACATCATCAGATTAATACTAAGTAAGCACTTTCTGCATGGCATAGACAATATTTAATTTTTCCCCACCCTTCTGTAGCAGAGTAATGCATCCTAGCAGAAAAAATACTAGCTACCATTTCTTCAGAGCCTGCAATGGGCCAGACCTGTGCTAATCACTCATACACAGGGCACACCTGGGAGAGGCAGTCATAAATTCACACACTTCAGTTTCCTCATATGTCATGTGGATAATAATGCCTACATCACAGAATGCTGTGAAAATATAAGAACTAAGGTGTGTAAGAAGCCGAGGCTTCTTATCCTGGAGTCTGACCTCTGGCTCCATTAACTAGCTACATCCATTTCTGAAATATGTGCTAATAGTAATCCCTATCTTATAGGGTTGATATGATTAAATGAGTTGATGCATTTAAAGGACTTGGTACAGGATGCCCGGCACACAGTGAGGTCTTAATAAATCAGTTGTAATATTTATTTTTATTACTATTATTGGAGGATCAGGAAAATGAAGAAGATTCAGCAAAAGAGGCTGAGAAGTGGGCACCAAAAAGGTCAGGGAGTGGGTAACATGAGAGAATGGTGTCATGGAAACAAAGGGAAAAGAATTTCAGAAAGGAGGGAGATAGAATGCAAAAGGCACTCAGAAGCCAGTTTTTCCTGACAAAAGAGTGGTTTTCATCTTAGTGACAAATGAGGATGAAAGCAGAAAGGAAGAAAATAAACCCATAGTTTGAAATGAAGCCTCTTTTAAGCTAACCCAGTTAGTTTGATCTGAATGCCCAGGTATTGCTTCCACGTCTTCTAATTAGAGAGAACACATATTTCTTGAGTAAAGGAAAAGCCAGTGCCACATAAAAAAAAAGTGTCAGGTTGCATCAGGTTGGTGAAAAAAAATTTAGACTCTCAAATTTACACAACAGAGAGGATGATGGGGAGGGAAGAAAAAGGGTGGATCACAAAATAAATTTTCAAAAGAGTGATTAATACTGGAGCTCCAAGGTAATACCATTAAAAAGAAGGGCTGTGGTATGGACAGAAATTCTTTATTTTTTAAATTTTATCTTTCTATTCTACCAGGTGCCAGAAAGAAATCATTGCAGGATAAACCATGTCTTTGGGCAAATATTCAACAAGTATTTATAGACTAAAATTGAGAAAAGATGAGCAGGAAGTGGAATGATATTCAAATCTGGACTAGATAAGGGAGGTGGATACTTCCAAAGGGTAGATTAAATGGGGGGTGGGGGGAAGGGAGGAATTAAGGGTTAAATCTTATGTGAGCTAGGAAGTGTTGGGGGCCCAAGTGGCAGTTGAGTGGACCTGCCTCTTGCTTGGGGATCATGGAGGTATCCCCTTTGGTTCTGGAGAGGTGGAGTTGGTTGCCAGGGTTACAGAGGTGCCCCAAGACATTCAAGGAGTGATCTTCTTGAGTCTTTGCTCCTCGCTAGTTCTCAGGTAAAGGGTCCAATGCAGAGGAGCCCTCCCAGTCTCCTTCTGGCCTTGAGGGTTAAGGAGGCTAAAGCTTAAGGCGAACAGGGAATGTTGGGGTGGGAAGGGGTGATGGCAGAGCACAAAGTCAGAGCATCCACCCACTTCCACCAAGAGATGAGTGCGGCTGAGAATGGGGAGGGTGGAGGAAGTGGTAAGGTCAGATTGTGGGGTCATTGATGGAACAGAAGCAAGAAGCCAGGGAGGAACTGAGGAGCTGTTTCTGGAAAGAAAATCTTTTCAAGGCAGTTTCTGGGCATGGTAGCCCAGATAAGCCTGCACTGGTTTCTGCCCAGGCTGGGTGGTTCACCTGATTGGAGCATTGTCCCCATGCACCAAGGTTGTGGGTTTGATCCTAGGTAGGGATTTAGAGGGAAATCAAGAATGACACCATTTTGTCCCGAGTAATGCTGCGAATGCTTCTCTTCCATTTCTATAAACCGCTTCGCACCAAACCTGTGCCCCGCCTCCCAAGACCCTCCTCAAACCTGTGCCCTGCCTCCCAAGATCCTTCCCTTTTGGCCCAACATAAAAGGAATGTGGAGCTATTGTTCTGGGCCCAGGCTTTGAGAGAGCACTCCACTGGGCCCACATGCGTAAATAAACCTTCCCTTCACTACCCCACATGTCCTGCAAGTCTTTTCCAGCCTCTGGTTTCTGCTGCAACATTTGGTTCTCTGACCGGGAAACAACCCATTTGTGCAGGTGAATTGCCTCCGGTGTGGAAGGCCGACGGGCCGCCCCAGGAGACCCAGCGATGAACTGGAAGGCACCGCCCGACTCTTTCCGGGACCTGTGCCACACCGGGGTCTCTTGGGATGGCACCCGACGACTCGACCTCAACCCAGACCGTGGGGAGAGTGAACGGAACCCAGGAGCCACATGGCGTCAGGATTGGGTGAGCTATCCCCGGGTAGCCCCCTGAGTCAGGCCTGTCCCACTGGAAGGAAGGGGAGACTGATCACCTCCCAGGACTACAGGGTCCACCAGGAAGGGCTTCCCAGTGTGGGGAGGTCAACTGCCTAATCTCTGTGTGATTGAGTGAGTGAGTGCCGGGTTCCGGCTGCTTGCAACTGGACACCTGTTCTGTGGCACCACGATGACTAACTACGGAGTCTGAGAGGGCCCTAACCTGTGGCTTTTCGGCGCTGTCATATGGCATAAAGGCTGACTAACCCGGACTCAACACGGGCAGCCTTAGCTAAAACGGGCCCAAGTTTCTCGAGAGAGAAAGAGGCCAGGCGGGCATCTGAGCGGCCTCTGACCGGGGGCACCCCAACCCTTGTTTGTCTGCGCCAAAGCGGGGGAAACATGGGAGGTGGACAATCCAGCCACACTGTCCTAGACTGCATGACTAGAAACTTTAGTAAGTTCAAGGCCAACTATAGCGTTCATCCCCCCATGAACCCAGACACCTTGGTCACCCTCTGTGAATTAGAATGGCCTTCATTTGACGTAGGGTGGCCGCCAGAGGGCACGCTAGGTTTAGGAACCATTAGTGCCGTCCATATCAAAGTGACAGGGAGACCAGGACACCCAGATCAGTACCCATACATAGACCGATGGCAGGAATCGGCCAAGCAAATGCCAGCATGGCTCCATGACTGTGCAAAGACTCTGCAGAAAAGGAAAGCCACAGCAGGAAGCGGACCCCAAGGGCGGGCGCACACGGGGTCCGCGCCAAGTCTCAGATGTGGGAAGTCACATGTCCTGATCACCCAGCCCGCCAGCACACGAAAACATCCCATTTACCAGGGAACCTCCAACGAAGAACTCCCAATGCTTGCGTACCCACCTCCATATGCCCAGAAAACATCAGGTCCAGAACCCCGCCAGGACAGGCCTCCTCCCTCCGTCTCTCCGCCGACCGCCCCAGAGGAGCTCGACAGCCCTGACAGTCCAGTCGCCAGCAGACTGTGTTCCACCAGGCCCGCCATCCAGACACCGCTGAGGGAGGCACAGGGCCCACCCCAAGTAGGACCTGATGGGACATTACAACCAGGGCGACTGATCATCTACTACCAACCTTCCTCCACCACTGACCTACTGAGCTGGAAACATCACACTCCATCATACACGGTGAAACCCCAGGCCTTAATTGAACTCATGGAGTCCATCATGCAGAACCATCGGCCCAGCTGGTATGACTGCTGACAACTTCTCCTCACCCTGTTTAATACAGAGGAGCGATGGAGAATCCTGCAGGAGACCCAGAAGCATCTACAAAACATGGTCCCAGTAGGCATGTTAGATCCAGAGACTTGGACACAGGGGACAGCTCCAGAAACCCAGTCACAGTGGGATCATAACACAGAAGAAGGCTGAGCAGCTCTCCAGAGGTATCGGGAAGCCCTGCTACACGGTGTGCGGGAAGGGGCTCGGAGACCTACTAACATGTCCAAAACTGCCACTGTGTCCCAGAGGCCAGACAAGTGTCCGGGGGACTTTTATGAGCACCTTTGCGAGACATATGGGATCTACATATCATTTGACCCCGAGAGCCCAGACAACCAGCATATGGTAAATACTGCCTTTGTCACCCAAGCAGCCCCAGACATTCAGAGGAAACTGCAGAAGTTAGAAGGATTTCTGAGATGAACATTAGCCAACTGATAGAGATAGCAAACAAGGTGTACAATAACAGGGAGGAGACTGCCGAGAGGGAGGCTAAGAAACGGATGAGGGAGAAGACCGCCCTCTTGGCAGCTGCACTAGGATGATCGCAGCCCCCCAACAAAGTGGGACCCCCACTTCCAAAAGGGGGAAGAAAGAATCCCCGGCCTCTCGACCGAGACCAGTGTGCCTATTGCAAGGAAAAAGGACACTGGAAAAGGGAGTGCCCAAACCGGAAGAAACGAAGTGGACCAAGACCTGACCAGTTCGCGCCAGAACCCCAGCCAGCAGCGGTGATGAGCTTAGCAGGACTGGACTCCGACTAGGGAAGACCAGGTTCCCTCACGATAGGCCCCCGAGAGCCCATGGTCCGCATCCATGCTCCGCATCCAGATAGGGGGCCGCTCGATTCCATTCATGGTAGACACCGGGGCAGAACACTCAGTCGTCACCACACCAGTAGCACCCCTCTCAGCAAAGACAACCTCAATAGTAGGGGCGACGGGACAGCCCAGTGCACAGAAGCCCTTTTGCCAAGCCCGAACTGTTCAGACAGGGGGCCACCAAGTCACCCATGAATTCCTCTACCTGCCTGAGTGTCTAGTACCCCTCCTTGGAAGAGACTTATTAGTGAAGTTAGGAGCACAGATTACCTTCCGACCCAATAGTATGACCAATCCCCAGGCAGGAAGGAGCCTCATTCTCCTAGTTATGGTTCCACATGAGGAGGAGTACCAGTTGTACTCAGCCCCTCTGAACACAACAGAATCGGGTGCTGAAGAATTAAGATACCAATTCCCAGAAGTATGGGCAGAGAGCAACCCCCCGGGACTGGCTGTCAACCATGCACCACTCATTATAGACTTAAAGCCAGGGGCAGCCTCGATCCAATAATGGCAGTACCCTATCCCACAGGAGGCCTTATGCGGTATAGCTGAGATTATGTATTGCTACATACAAGAAGGGATACTAGTGGCATACCAATCACCGTGGAACACACCACTGTTGCCAGTGCACAAGCCGGATGGCACTGGGTACCGGCCAGTCCAGGACTTACTAGCCATGAATGAGGCTACCATCGGCCATCCTCCCCACCGCACCCAATCCATACACTCTCCTTGGGCAGCTACCCTCTCAAGCCACATGGTTCACCTGCCTAGATCTGAAGGATGCTTTCTTTGGCCCCCGCCTGGCCAGACAGAGTCAGCCATTATTCACCTTTGAGTGGGAGGAGCTCCGCACTGAGCAGAAGGCCCAGCTTACGTAGACAAGGCTTCCCCAGGGATTCAAGAACTCACCCACCCTTTTGGGGGAGGCCCTCGCCAAGGACCTAGCTGTGTTCCCAATGCAAGGAGGGGAGCTTGTTCTCCTCCAATACATAGACGACCTCCTACTGGCAGCCCTGACCAAGGAGTCCTTTTGGGAAGGCACCTGTGACCTCCTAAAACTGCTCTCAGAAGCGGGGTAAAAGGCATCCTGGAGGAAAGCTCAAATCTGCCGGCAGCAAGTCAAATACCTCGGGTTTATGATCACCCAAGGGAAACGGACACTAGGAGCTGAGAGGAAGGAGGTCATCCTCTCCTTACCTACTCCCACCACACGGAGAAAGCTGAGAGAATTCCTTGGGGCTGCCGGGTTCTGCCGCATTTGGATCCCTGGCTATTTAGTCCTGGCGAAGCCGCTGTACCCAGCCCTGGCGGGCACGGACTCAGAACCACTCCGCTGGGGACCAGAGCAGGAGGATGCCTTCAAGATCATCAAAACCCGGTTGGGGCAGGCCCCAGCCCTGGGACTACTGAACGTAACTGAAGAATTCAACCTCTTCATCCATGAGAAGGATAAGGCTGACCTAAGAGTACTAACTCAAACTGTGGGACCCTGACAGCCACCAGCGGCATATCTATCAAAGCAATTAGACTCGGTGGCGGCTGGGTGGCCCCCATGCTCGCGCACCATAGCAGCCACTGTAGCCCTCCTGCGGGAAGCTGACAAGCTGACCCTGGGCCAGAACATCAAAATCTATGTGCCTCATGCTGTCGCCAGCCCCCTGGGCGGACATGGACACAAATGGTTCTCCAGTCCCAGGCTCACGCAATATCAAGGCCTCTTGTGTGAAAATCCACGAGTGACCATAGAGACAGTGCGAAAACTAAATCCCGCCACCTTTCTCCCAGCAGACAAGGGAGAGCCTGAACATGATTGCATGGAGGTCACTGAGGAGGTCTATGCAAGCCGGCCCGACCTACGGGACCAGCCACTTGCCAGCCCCGATGTAACTCTCTTCACAGATGGTAGTAGTTATGAGAAAGACGGAATCCATCACGCAGGGTATGCGGTTGTAAACCCCAACCAAATCCACGAGGCAGTGGCCCTGCCATCAGGATGGTCGGCACAGGGAGCAGAACTGTGGGCACTCATTCGAACCCTAAAACTGGCAGAGGGAAAGATAGCGAATATATATACGGACTCTCGACATGCTTTTGCCACCTTACATGTCCACGGGACAATCTACAAAGAAAGAGGACTCCTTACCACAGGAGGTAAAGAAATAAAGAATAAAGAGGAAATCCTACAACTGTGAGAGGCAGTATGGGCACCTAAGGCAATAGCAGTAATACATTGCAAAGGGCACAGGAAAGGAAACACGGAGACCATACAAGGAAATCAAAAGGCAGGCGAGGCTGCCAAGCGTGCGGCTAGGGGAGAAATAGAAGTAAAAGCACCCCCCGCCCAGACATTTCCCCTGCTGAAGCAGGACCTCCAGGGGTTCACGTATGCCCCTGAAGAAGTCATGGGGGCCAAGAAAGAGAAATGTCAAGAAACCTCAAACGGCCTCTGGCAACTCCCAGGTGGAAAGTTATATGTCCCACGGGGGCCAGCACATGAACTAGTACAGGAATGCCACCAACTCACGCACCTAGGGAAAACGGTCCTGGAAGCACTACTCACTAAGTACTATTATATTGCCAGACTACCAAGTATCTGCGCCTCAGTCTGTGCTAGGTGCCCTACATGCGCTTGAAACAACCCCCAACAAGGACCGAAGGGCCCCCCGGGAGTTCAGCTGTCTGGTACGGCACCATTTGAAGACCTGCAGGTAGATTTCACTGAGGTCAAGCCAAGCTGAGGCTATAAAAACCTGCTAGTATTCATCTGTACGTTTCTGGGTTGGGTGGAAACATACCCGGCTCGCACGGAAAAGGGCCAGGAAGTCACCAGAGCTCTACTCAAGGACATTATTCCTCGGTATGGACTCCCCCTTTCAATTGGGAGCGACGATGGGCCAGCCTTTGTTGCCAAGGTGGTACAGGACCTCAGCTGTCAGTTACAGATAAAGTGGAACCTCCACGCTGCTTACAGACCCCACCCCAAAGCTCAGGAAAAGTTGAGCACCTGAACCAGACTCTGAAAACCACGCTGGCCAAATTTTGTCAGGAGACCAGGTTCCCCTGGGTAGATTTGTTGCCCCTAGCATTACTCCGAGTTTGAAACACTCCTAACCAGGCGAATTATACCCCTTTTGAACTCCTCTTTGGGAGACCCCCGCCAGTGCTACCACTACCCTGAGGGGACCCCAGAATAGCCGGGGAGACACAACAAGGAGCCCTTCTGCAAAAGCTAGGGGAAACGCTAGCCCAGATACAGAGGACAGCCCTTAGCAGAGACCCCGTTCCCCTAGGAACCCCAGTACACCCCTTCCGCCCCGGGGGACCAGGTATGGGTAAAAGACTAGAAAAAGGAGCCACCGCAGCCCGCCTGGATAGGGCCTTACCCTGTCATTTTAAGCACCCCAACTGCTCTGAAAGTTGCAGGTCTCACCCCGTGCGTTCACCGCAGCCGAGTCGAGCGAGCGGCCCCAACTGGTGAACCTGAGGAGCCATGGAAGGCTGAGCCTGACTCCAGACACCCGCTGCGGCTCAGGCTGCATCGGACCCGGGTCAAGGACAGCGTGTGATGGGAGACTGTTCCTGGTGGACCCTCACACCCATCGCC